>KK121085.1:336245-381741 GCA_000611955.2 Stegodyphus mimosarum
CATTACATTGTATCAAGATAATGCCCTTTCGTGAAAGGCAAATATTTCTGCTGATTGTCTTCGGGCTTGTCAAACCCTTTCTGATGAGCTGCATTGCCAGATCTCTCCAGGCAGAACACATTTAGGATCTAATGAGAAGGTGCCTGTGACTGTCCGATGACATTACAGATGTAACTAGAAAATTGCAAGAAATCCTGCAGAAGGTTATCCATCAGCTCTGCGAGTCAGTGCCAACTGGATAATACCTTGCACAAGGGATAGCGGTGGGCGGACGCTTTATTGATTTGTTCGCTATATCTTCTGAATAGAACATTATTTTTTAAAAAATATTACTCGATTTTATTTCTATGTATATAAATAAAATCTAACGATTTTCGTTCCATTCGCATCACTCCTTCTCAGATCGTCATTTTTTCCCCGTATCACTCAAAATGTAAATTTATAAGCAAATGAAAAGTTGAACTAGGAATTTTATGTGACTTGTTTTAGCTATGCAATCTAGAAACTTTTCATAATGTCATTTCATCAATAACACAATAAAAATTTTATGATAAAGTGGGATAGCATTAATCACTTCCAGTATTTAAAATACATATATATATAAGTATCAATACTTTCGAATCAGCGAGTATCCATGAAGCATTTTAAGCGCACAGTAAGCAATAAGTAAACGGATTATATTAGTTCAGAAAAGAGACAATAGTTGTTAATTTATATATATGCAATTAAAATTTATATTCAAAATAAATTTCCATTCAAAGTCCTTATTTTTAACCACTGAAAATTAATCGAAACTTTTTTGTCAGTAAATTCTTCAAATTATGAATACGTTTGAAGCATCTAAAATAGATACTTTAAGTAGCTGTCGGACGAAGCGATAAAGTTACTTTTAATACAATTATATTAAAATATTTAAAAGCGTCTCAGTCAGATAGAAAAAAGTTTCGAAAAGCTCAAGAACAAGCATTTGACGGTTGATTTAGTTCCATGATACTGCTACTGTATTAACCAGCAATTTTTTCTCGTTGATTTGTGGAATGAGTTTGTTACAGCAAAAATTTGCGGCATTATTACGGAATAATTTCTCCTCTCATTAACACGAAAAAGGGGAAACAAAATCATAAGAAAAAAGGCTCTGCCTCCTAAGCCACGCCCATCCACCTATTTGGTAATTATATAGACTCAAATTGCTCATGCGTGCGTGCGCGTATGGTCATGGTTGCTGAAAGAAAGCAATAATTTAATAACTTTTATGGTACTTATAAAGAAAGGGTCAAATGCTCCTGAGAGCTATCTGTAATGGGAGCTGTGCTTTCGAAGTGGATTGCTTCAGGGAAATGTTTCTTATTCTTGTTAAGACAATTAAAAGCACTGAAATCACTTGGTGCACCCAAACTGTTCAGTAGGCAGGATGAAAAACAGGAGCGATATAGTAATATTTATTTTTCTTACCCATTCACAGCCGTTAGATGATCATCACGCACTCGAGTATTATAAAATATACTAGCGCTGTAATACCATTATTTTCTATTTGAAATGGATATTTCATATTTTGTATTTTAATTTTTTTTTAGTAAAATCAGTAAAGGTTTTTAATTTAGGTTTGTTGAACGAAGAACAAATACGATTTAAATTCTCATATAAATTTAAGTAATGAGAAATTTAAATTATAACAAAAAGGAAAATTTTTCCTCTTCACTCTTAAATTGCGATTTAAAGAGTGTAAAATTCATTTTTGTCACATCATTTACGCTGGTGCATTTTTAGCTAAGATTAAAAAAATCTGCTAAATTTCATTTATTTTACCAGAAACTCGTGATGTTTGGCTTTAACGATGAAGACAAATGTAGAGAGAACAGAAGTTGAGTTGAGCTGCATTTTAATATTTATTTGTTTCCCCGTATGAATCTTTCTAACCGCAGATATTTCCCCTGCCCCTGAATTACGAACTTTATTTTCAGAATAGCTCCCAAACCCATTGTCTTTCGTGATTCACACGCAAATAACGTCACAGGGCGGTTTTTGTTAAGATTTGGGTCTCATCCAGCGTTCAAGTTCATTGCCAAAAAGAAAAGTGTGTGCTTCAGAGTCAATGAATGACTTCTGAACCGATGATGAGCCCATCACAACTTATTCAACAACCTTTCAAGTAACCGACAGCAGCCATTGTCTCGACTTTATTTCATATAATTACGATTGTAACAGGGAGGAACCATTCTGGAAATAGGTTTTATTAGGATTTGTGGCGGGAAATTGCCGCGAAAATACCTCCGCCGACGAAATTTGGCAAGGTTCGCAGAACACAATGAACAACAAATTAAATGCCATGAACTTCGCTGGAATTTTCTTTCGAATTTGCGTATCAGTATCTATTAATTTATTATATTTTTATGCAAATGCTAAGCTATATATCATACATAATAATAATAAAGATAATAAATGATAAATAATGCTTTTTAATTTTAATGATTACTTCTGAAGTATTTTTTTCTTCCGAAACCTAAGTTTAAAACTTAAATCATAGTATGTTATTGCAGATGTTATATATACCTGTCAGTGCCTAAATAGTTTACAAAATACAATTATTCGGGAATCCTTCGTAATGGGGATATCTGTATAGTTGTTGAGAACACATGGGCTTATTAAACTCTGTTGACGATTATGTTGAAACGTATAGATTTGAGCTTTCCTGTCACTCTGTTAAGACAGTAGCTTTAGCAAGTGTCTTTTTCAATAAGAAAATTGTTAAACCCCAAATAATTTATGACACCTTAGCGGTCTGAATAAATTGCCGTTGTTGTTGTTGTTACTAAAGCTCATTTGTCAGACCAAGCCCACGAAAATTCTCGTGGCAAGAAGCGCAAGATTACGCCTGTCGTTGGCAACAGCCTTGAGCACATTACAGGTGAAAGGGCGATTTATCTCCGTTCCGCCGCCAATTTTGATGGAAAGCACCACGGGAGGGGGACAGGTCCGAAGGTCTCCCACCCTTCTTTCCCTGCCATCAACCTAGACGTTTTGCTCGCCGCATATTTAGACTGCCCCCATGCCGCACCGACACTATACATTTGCAGATATTCATGCCTTGTCCGGATTCGAACCCAGGCCCGTCGGCACAGCAGTCAGCGACGCTAATCACTATACCGGCTACATGGCGGTCCGAATAAATAAAAAAGTAAATTATGATTTAATAGCAAATGAGAAACAGATAAACTTCTTAAGTAATCAACAATCATAAAGATCACGGTGGTACTTTGATTTTCTAATAGTCTATTAGAACAGCAAATTCAGGAAGTGTCTTTTACAACAAGAATATTTTTAAATCCTAAGTAATCCGCAAAACCTTAGCAAACTGTAAAATATATATATGTATAACTTAAAGAGCGCTATTTTAAATTCAAAGAACGAATATGAAAGGAGATGCTAATGTACTCCTCTTGCGATAGAAAAAGGAGTCTTTTTACGCCTCTTGTACATAACTCTAGCTGAATTTTTATGATCCATTAGACAAGATTAAAAAGAGTCGTTTTATGAAAAAAAAAATGTTTAATTTAATGCGTTTAGATAGGAAGTTCTTTTGGCATATTAAAGAATATTTTAAACTGCGTTTGCTAAATGGAGCCATAAAAAAAGACGAGCTTAAAAAAATTAGAATTCACTGGTAAAAATTATATCTGTTAAACTAAACTATATTAAACTATAGCTTTATAGCTGAGTACGATTTGCTCGATGCACCATAAAATCATTTATTTGCATTTTCGTTTACTTAAAACTTTCTTTTATATTTTTCTATATTCTTAAACTGTATATTTTGCCCTCTTTGTGGATGTTTGGGGTAGGACGATGATAACAACTTTCCATTTTACAACCTCTCGCCGTAAATAATAGGCCATTTTTATGATTACCACCGAATCCAAATTATGCTGTAACGAAAATGTTAAACCATCAAATTTTTGAAACAGAAATATTCAGTCTCACATTTAGTTTTTAGTCGGCCCACTGTTTCGTCTTCAAGACAGAAAGAATTCTGCTCGCTACTAAACAAAGTCTTAATTTTACACCAGTATTTAAATGCAACTAAAGCTAGCTTTTGAAGCTCGGATGAGCACGAATCGGATTAAAACCAGTACATGAACTTATTAATGATAATTTCGTTTTACACGTTTCTAAATTTGGCTCACATAAAATATCATGTACAAGCCGCGTTGTTTTATTTACATCACACTGACGTTGATAAAATATTGTTGCTGTAAAAATTAAAAAAATTATGGCCTTAAAATATTATTAAAAACATAATGCAATGTTAGAAATAAAACTCGCCACTACCTATGACCTGGTAAACGTACATTTACGTATGTTATGCGTTTTGTTATCTTGACTTAATAAATATTCTGTTTTTCTTTTATTTTTAATGTAGAATGAACTGATCTTTTATGTAACAAATAAGTAGCTAATTCTATTAAAATAACTGTTTCCAGTATAGAATGAGGACCTTTTTTTACCTCTAAACATAATGTATGGAGTTATTGAGAGTGTGTTACATACCAGCGAATGCCCCTTTCAACTCACTTCCCATCAAAGTTTCGATTCTAGGTATTTTACGACCACGAGCATAAATGAATAACCTCAGTTAAAAAGTGCGGAAACTAAGTTGTTCTCCATTGTGTTCAAGAGTCATTGATGACCTAGCCATTTTGTTTTTGTTGTAGTACCATAGCAACGACAAAGCAGTGACTATATTTACTCCAAATGTTGTTCACGTATTTGGGGAACGCAAATGTTTTAAGTATTACACAAAATATAATCATTGTTTTTAAGTTTGTTTTTTTTTTGAGCAAAAAAATTAAAGAATCTGTTGCATTTTAATTCCCCCCCTTAGCCATTTTTCTTTCTTTTATCTCTTTTAGATCTTAAAAATCTCATAAAATAATAAAATTCAGTGCAATAGATATCCTATTATCCGGGCCTCAGGTTCACTTTTCTAATTTATTTACCTGTCTTTGTTTTTAATTTTTTTAAAATTTAAGTAATATAAATAGGTAATAGCATTTTAATAGCATTTTAAAACAGCTATTAAAATAGTTGATAAGAATATATCGAATGAATACTATATATAGGTCTGCCTACAGTAAGTGTTTGACAAAATAAAACTTAGCAAAATTAATATACAATTATTTGCTTTAGAAGCATGACCCTGCTGTTGTTTGCTACCATGGAATTTGCTACCCATAGTCTGCGACTGGGAATTTAGATCATAGCAAAGCATTCAGAAGCTATCTGCCCTGAAGAAGTGATTTGATTTTATGTGATTACGGCAAAGCCCACAGAGTTATCTACCTAACGGGAGGGATGCCTTCGTAGACGACTTTCTAAGGGAAACTGGCTTGCCTACACATTACACTAGGGAAAATGACGAAAACGCCATGCAGCCAGTACGCTCGCGGGATTCGAACCTCGGACTGTACTACCAGTGTTCGGCGACTGTCCTGAAGGAAGGGATGTCTTTGTGAAGAACACTTTGGCTAGTATTTACACTATTACTTACTTTGGCTTGTGTATACATGTATGTTGTTATTCATGCGTGCTGGGATTTGAACCCAGGAAGAACTATCAGCATCAGCGGTCTTACCATTCGGCTGCTGATGGGCAGAAGGTACAGAAACGAATTAACATTGTATCAAATATTGTATCAACTATAAAATAAGTGTTTTTATGTAAATTATCAAATACTTAGATGCTAAATAAATTTTAAATAAGGGGCTTTTATGATTGTGATGATAATAAATATTGACAATTTTCCCAAATCTAGGCTAACTGATTAATTTGGTTGAGCTAAATTTATTACTTTGAATGAATTATGATTATTTATATTGCTTACTGTAATCGTTTAACGCGAATACGCTTAATGAGTATTATTCGAGGAGTTAATTAATAGCATTAAATAGTGAATGTAAAATAAATGAAAGTGAATTTAAGTGAATTATGCAGCATACATTCGTTTATTTTAGTAAGTATTTGTGACCACAAATAAGATATTTTTATTTTAAAACTGGTCTTTTGCGTTTGTGGCTGTTGCACTCAGAATTTATGTTACTGATTCAAATGCACATTTTTTTTTTTTTTTTTTAAATTCCTTCTTTTACTTTTCACGATTCTCGGAGAAAATTTTATCTTTGTGCGTGTGGGAAAGTGCGTGAAGTTTCATTTGGGTTCTTGCCAAGGCAGAAGGGACGCTTTTTCTTTTTTTAATACCTTTTTATTTTACTTATCTTGATCTCTACATTTATTTTTAGTTTTCAGAATTGACTTTGCCTTTCCTTTTGTAGGTTCTAAGCGTAGAAAACATTGGAGTAGTATCTGGGAAGACGGCCGAGTTGGAAAGCGATCGATCTTTGCTTTTTATTCTTTTAATCTTCCTTCCTTTATATATTTTTTTTATTTGTATGTTTTTATTTTTGGGTATATTTTATTTGGCGTTTGTCTTGTTTCTTTAATTTTCTTTTTAACTTCCCCCCTCCCCGATCTTAAGCAAGAATCGTTTTTTATTTTATTTGTTTGTTTGAGGTACGGTGTGTTACGTCGGTTTTAACTTTCCCTTTGTTGCTAATGATGTGTTTCACCGCTTTTTATGTTTTTTTGCTCCTTTTTTTCTGTATTTTAGATTAAACGATTCTTACTAATGGAGAAAGAAGTTAAAAGAAACAAAGAGAAAATTATTGTGATTAATATTCCAGGGAAGGAAATGGTCCAACATTAATTATCTGAGAAATGTCCTAAACGGATATTAAAAATCGCTGTAGTGTTTCATTGATTTCAAACTTTATAGGTTTTTACGATTTGTTGCTCTTTAATTAAAATCCAGTTCAGAACCATTAGGAAAATTTAAAAATGCATTTAAAAAACGGCTTTCGTTTTTTCTTCAAAATTGGTGTCATTTTGAATTTTTATGGCTGAATTTTTTTTTCCTTTAATTGCTATATGTGTCAGATTATGATAAAATTCTTGAACGTTAATGTGCATACATTGATAATGTATCTTCCATAATATATCTGCTTATTAACGTTAGTTGAGTATATTTTTTATATTCCACTTATTAAGTGGACTCGGCACGATTTGATGAATATGAGCGTTTTATGAAAATCGGAGATAATTTAAGTTTCTTATAACCTTTAAAATGCCGTAGGCTTTGACGTATGTGACAATCAAGTATGTTGTTGATGTTATCTTGTCTATGTATTTCAAGGAAGAAGGGTTTCCAGAGCCTCAAGGAGGTTGGACTTCTTTCCACCCCAGTTTCGAGGGAAAACATCCTATGGGGTGGTCTCCCACCCCTCTCCCTTGCCACCAAACCACACGAAAGGACTTTCGGCTCGCCATATACTATTTAGAGTGGCCTCATGCCTAGTGAAGAGACTATTTACAAACATTCATGCCTTCTCCGGGATTCGAACATGGACTCTTCGGCACAGCAGTAGGCTCCCCTACTCCGTCTGGGCGGCGTAAACCAATTATATGCGGCAGTTTTGGAAAGATGTAGTTTAAAAAAATTTAATTCTTATTGAAAAGTTCGTTATGCGCAGGCTTCTATTGAAGCATAAGCCTGTAGGACAAGGTTCTACGGCCTCATACTCCAGAAATGACCAGAAATTGTAAGATTTACTTAAAAGGACTTACAATTGTTAATTAAACTTACCACGACAAAAATTTTAAGTCTTGCAGTCTGGAACTTCAGATTAATTTAACTCCTCAAACGCCTCAAAATTAAATAAATTGAAATAATTCTACCTCATTTTTCTATGATGGTAAACGACTTTCTTTCACAACGTGAGAAAAGCTCTTAGGCCTAACTAAATCTATGGAAAACAAAGATTGATGTTTTGTCTAATATTAAAACTTAAGCTTTCTCGGTTCACAAGAGATTGCTATCGTGTTTTCGATCTTCATATGGACGAACAGAATTCTCTATACGAAAATAGTAAAGTTCCTCTGAGATATTAAAAAGAATTCAGTGAAATGTAGCCAAGAAAATTTAAATAGGTTGTGAGATTAGAGATAAAAAGATAGGTTGTGTGATAGATGTTTGATAGGTTGTGTTATTAGAGATAAAAAGCGTCTTATTTTAAAACATTCGGAAGAAAATTCATTAGAAGGTTCAGTGGTATTCTAAAATATTTGCATGTTTTTTTCTTCTGAGTCTATTTTATTATTAATTTATTTACTTTCTTTGTGTTTAAAAGTTTAGTTAACAAATTCTATATTTAATTTGATTTTCTTTACATGTACTTCATTATTATTATTCATCCTTTTGTTACAGCTTCTGAGTTGAGTTCTTTTTTATGGGGGAGCAATTAAAACCTGGGCGTGGACACAAGGAAAAAAATAGTATAATGTTATATATAAGCAATTTTCAAACGTTGGAAATTTTGGAATTTTTATTGCGTTTTCAAATGTTGGTGTGTAGATTAACAGTTTCTCAAGGGCAATTTATTTACAAAATGTAATACAATATCAAGTCTTATAAGTATTTCTACTTAGTTTAATAACGATGAAACAGAGATTCAGGAATAAGGAATTCATTTTTTTACTAATTTTGCAATGATGAAATCTGTCTACAAAATGACTTTGTTTTAGGCAACAGAGATAACTTCTGCAAGAATTAATGAACAGGGAGAGAAAAATTAGGCTCTTTCAAAAACTGTTTAAAATGTTAGGCTTTTATTCAACTTACAATTCACAAAATTTTATACTAATGTAAAATATCCACATGCTTTTTCACGGAAAAGTCATTCTTTTAAGTAATGCATTAAACTTGATTAAACCTTTAATTTTCAGTATAACGTTAAATTTATAGAAATTATTAAGAGTAAAACGCAACTGAGTTTATTTTAGCCTCATACTTGTATTTTTGCAAGATTATTAATGAGCAAATCTGTTTTATTTCAAATTAAAAACTAATTTACAATCCTGTTTCTAGAATAGAAATATTTCAATTTGATTCTATACTGTGAATACTTTGAAAAATAATTACATTAAATATAATTACATTCTGAAGATAATTAGGTTTTCTTGTAGCTTTAAAATAAGAAACTCGTATCGTGACGATTTATTTATAGAAATTGGTTTTGAAATTTTTGACCGAAATCCCGATTTATTCGGATCTTATTAAATTCTGTTTAGTGCTTTTGAGCTAGGAAGTATAATTTCAAAGTTTTTTTTTAATTATTTTTATTTATTTTCGAGAGATGTATAGTCAGAAATAAGAAGTTAAGATTTGCGACAAATCTAATTATGAAACTAAGCTTTATCCTTCAGATTAAGGAATAACTGTTTAGAGCAAATTACAAATTTGCCTACTTTAAAGGATACATTTTTATAAACTGCTGTTTCAGGCGGCTATTTGCGTTGCAGATTGGCTGATGGAGAAAGTCAATAAATAAATAAATAAAAATAAAAACAAACATAAAATGCGAAAGCTTTCAGATTTTATATTACACCCAAAGGGACGCAGATTCAAAAAGGAATTCGAAAAGTGCTATAGACATTCATAACAATGATACAGACATTGATACAATACAAAAGTGACGCAGACATCCATACAGTGATACATATTCAAAGTGATACAGCCATCATTTGGAAAGTGATAAGTCATTCGACGCAAAAGTACCGTTAGACACTGTAACATCTTTGCGTTGCTACGTTACCAACATAATACCAGTAAGAAATGTAAGGAAATCTCGCGCATAAAATATCCGTGCTTGAAGATGCACGCAATGTTAATGTTAACTGGACGCTTTTAAATTGTTGAGTTTCGTTTATCGAAAATTCGTGTAAGTTTTATAAAATATGAAATAAATAATAAAATAAATTCCGAATTCTAAATCTGAGGTGCACATATTCGTGTGAAAATTCCAAATTTGAAGTGCACATATTCGTGAGGGGCACATATTCGTTATTCAAAATTTGATATCTCTAAGTACCGTTGTATTTTCACAGTGCCAGAAACATACATGCATTCATGCCGATTCTTCGTGGCTAAAAGAGAAAAAAAAAACAATCATACTGGATTTTCTGGAAAATCAGTATCAGCGACGATTTATTTCAACCTAGAACGAAATTCATATCGTGCCTTCGGATCGAGCATCAAAGCAAAATAATAATAATAGTGCTAAAAAGCATAGTAAATAAATAGCACAAAAAGTTGTTAAGAGTAATCAAAAGAAATTAATTCTGTTTTGAAATTGCTATTAATATCACTACGTAAAGAAGTGAAGCCAGAAAACAAGAAACATTAACTACCGTTTTTTATAAAATAGCTCACTTATTAGCCCAAAGTTCTTTAGCCCAGAAGGGCAATTAATTTCGTTTTCGCATTTTGTGTTGAATCATTATAAACGGCGAATCACTTTTCAAATTGTTGCCACCAAATATTAGAGCCATACATTATATTTAAAGAAATTAAATAATGAATAATCTGCATGTTTCTCGCATTGTGATAAAACAACGGTATCTACAGCCATCAAATTTTGGATAACGCAATCTTCCACCGAATATGGGCGTTTGGAAGCCCTCATTTGGAATCTGGAATTTGTTTCATTATCGATTTCATATTTTACAACACTTTAACGAATTTTTGGTTAACAAACTCAAAGATTTCAAAACGAGCAATGGCAACACTGTACGGGGAAAAAACATTTTTATCTCCGACCCCCGAGACTTTGTATCCAAAATTCTAAAGATGTGCTCATTTTAAAATTATTTTGAGATATTGCTGTTGTATTGACCTTTATGGTGTAAGTGCGAAGAACATGATATTTAATAAATAAAGGCAGCACACAAAAAGTTTTAAAAAAAGTCCCTTTGGGTGTAATGTAAAATCTGAAAGCTTTCAGAAGCATTTATTTTCAGTTACACAGTTTTTATATAATGCTATGTGCATCGTGACAGATCTAAAATTTCGATGAATTTATTGTCAGAAAATTTACTATTGTGGGCACGGAAAGGAAAAAATTACATGCCGATTTCCTCATGCAATAATTAAGTCTGTCTGTTGTTGTATAAGGTATTTCTCCCACCTTATACAACAACAATCCCACTTCGTGGTGTAGTGGTCAGCACGCTCGGCGAGTATAAGAGAGATCCGTGGTTCGAATCCCGGCGAGGACATTGCTCATTTTTCACTTCTCCAGCATCAAGAAACCTATTGGCTCTACAGTTGTGCCGGTTCGTAATAAAGTGTTATTTTCTTCTTTATCGGATTGATTTTGCTAGCCGGTTTTCAGTTGCTTCTATTATCCGACCATTCTGTGCAATTTATCACTGATAATCGGCGCTCTACTGCGTTGGTATTTACCAGTAAATACTAAATTCTTTAAAATTCCAAAATGTCTGAGGACTAAATTCTTTTATTTTCCCGAATTGTTTTAATATGCCTTTAGCCAAATTAGTATGGCTTATTTCTTATCATTGCTTGCTTTATATTTCATTTTGTTCACAGTTTTATTATTCTTTACTTGGAACTCTCTAATTCTCCGAGAGGAAATTTCTCGATGCATTTTTACTTTCTACTAGAATCGAAGACGAATTTGCATAAAATAAATAACAGGACATTATATTGACTTCCTTTACCGAGCTAACGTAACTGAACAGCGATTCCGTTGTCGGTGTTCAAAGAGAAAAGGCGGTGTACTGAGTGCAAAGAAAGGTAAACAGAATATTAGATTTCGCAGAGGCTGTAGATCACTGTTGAACGGAGTTTTCCTCCCAGAGGGCAGGCTTTTGCTAATTGGAGTTGAAGGAAAGAAAGAGGGACAAAATTCCGAAGCGGGGCGCTTCTTAAAATCGATTAGGAGTGACAGAGGGAAAAACCTCCGCCTATAACGAGATATCTGCAGGAAATCAGAAGAAAACTGTTCCCCAGGGAGGGATAAAAAAAGAGAACCTAAGCTGAAGTAATGAAAACTAAAGTATTGCTGGCGAAAACGAAGAAACGGAAGAGTATTTTAGAAAAAAAGTGAAGTTTTGCAGAAATGCAAGGAAAGTAAATTAAAATTTAGATGATAAAAAAAAATTAGAATTGAAGGAACTAATATTTCATTGGATACATCTGGGATCAATCAATATTAGAAGGGAATATTTTGCTTTAGGTTAAAGTTTGAAAGTTCTAATCAAAGATCTGCTTCATTTTTACAACTTTCTCTATCGACTGATTATTTGCTGGGAATGAATTTACATTTTCTTTTCCGTTGAGATAATTGTTTGTTAAATATATTTGATGAATGTGTATTCATTAACTGTCGAGCAGAGATTTTCTGCCGAAGGCTGTATGGAGCTGTATGTATTCTGGGAAGCACCATCAGAACTTTCACGACAAGTTCTGATTGAAAATAAAAATTTATTTGATTAAACCAGCAGATGGGAAATTTAGTTTGAAATGCTTGGTCAACAGATGCTTGATATACGCAAGTTTAACAATTCCATTGTCCGTTTATCCTTCAAGCTTTGTGCACAGATTATTTGAATAAAAATAAAAAGAAAGACGAATATAAAATTTGTATTAACTAACCGTTTTGGCTGATTCTAATGCTGTGAATTATTCTGCTGCAGTTTAGCACGGTTGGTTTGGTTTATGTGATTGCAGAAACGCCTCAAGGGCTATCTTCCTAAGAGGAGAGATAGCCTTCGTGAAGGACTTTCTAAGGGAAATTGGCTCGAATACATGTTACACATGCGGAAAATCACGAAAACGGCCATTCAGCGAGCTCGTTCGCCGGATTCGAACCTCGGACCAAACTACCAGCGTTCAGCGATCTTTACCGCTCGGCCGCTAGTGGCCTCAGTTTAAGACGATGTACGTCTTGTTGGAAGAATTTTAGCTCGAAAATTTAATGACAAACCCGGAAGACAGTTAAAGGCTAGTTAGCTTAAATCAAGAATTCTTAGGTAAATTTTATTATTTTATTATTAAGGCAATTATTTATATTTACATATTTCTGTTTGATAAAAAAAACCGATGAAGAAAATTAATTGTTAGAAAATTGGTGATTTCTGTCTGAAATAGCTCATCAAAACTGCAATTTATAACCAACACGCTAATCTCAAATTTGAATTCTAAGACATCAAGAAGTTAGCAGCATCAAATGTTAATCATATTACAGAATTTCCTTACGTATATAAGCTTCACGTTTGTTAGTTTCGCAGTGAAACTTCAATTATTCTCTTTTCCATGGAGCTCATGTTTATGAGTCAAACTGAATTAATGCTCGTAAGAGCATTCTAAAATTTATTTAGGTAAAACGTCTTATATTATTACTGTTTCAAATGAAAGACTAGAGATGAAGAATGGTAACATTTAAAGGTAAAATTTGTTTATTGTTTCTGACAAACTCGTCAGCTGTAACGAAATATGCACATAGCTACAGCATTAAAGCGTATTTATATCAAGATAATAAACTATTAATATTATAGAAAAAATCTTCAAAATGTATATTTTTTTTTATCTATTTTCTAGAACAGAACTTCTCGTTTTTTTCTTTACAATACTTTTACACTGGGCGAAATTTTTCGGGACTTCGTCATCTGAATTCAGACATAATTTCTCAAAAAAAAAGGGTATTGTAAACAAAAAAGTCGTACGAATACGTACAACTGAAGATAAAAAGAAGAGCTCAGAAGCAAAATGGTATACCTTTCAAAACTTGTATTTCGATTTTCATGCTGTAATATTCCTTCTGATTCATAGATTTCTTATTCGATCTAAATCAAAGTGTAATTAATCATTAACGTGAATACAAGATTGTTAAAATGTAAACGCAATATTTAAATGTTTCGAAAGGTTAAAATATCTATATTTGAGGTTAACATCATTTTCCTTCTGATTCCTTCAAAAATAAAGAATATCGCTGAAACTCGTTATTATTACGTCCAATTTCAGGCTTTCCTGGTTGAAGCGTTTTTAAATATCGTGCCATTTCAGCCTCTCTTGATGGGATTCCCATTTCAACCTTTTCATTCAGTGGCAATACGAAATGCGAAAGCGCAACAGGAGGATATGCGACACTGATGTGGTTATGAAGTGATGTCACAATGATTCTTAGCTCTCTAAACTTTAGGCACTGCTTAAATAAACATTAATGACATAACAGTGATTATATCTAATAAAATATCTAAACAAGTCGTGACGTGACAAGACACAGGTGACATACAATCTAAACAAAACAAATGTGATTATATCCAAACAAGATGTTTTGAAAATTTAAGTACAATATTATACTACTATTTTTTTGAAACGGAATTCTAAATGCTGAAAATTGAAATATCGAAAGTGAAAGATTGCATCAGGACAGAAAAAAGAAAACTAAGATATCGTAAAATGATGTTTGACTAGAGTATTTAGTATATACTGTTCTAAAAAATCATCAAAAATGAGTGGTACTACAGTCACAGTTTTTAATAAAATAGATTTATTATTTTATAGACTTTTAAACGTGTGACTTTCATTGTAGAAAGGAATGGTAAATCAGATATAGAGGAATGGAATTTTTACGACTATTTGCTTAACAGTGTTACTATATGATATTCAAACAAAGAATATATCTTTGTTTCCGGTTGGAATAAATATTCTTTATGTACCTTAATCTCCCCATCAGCTACAAAATACATCCATAAACTAACCGGACGAATTAAAAGTCCGAACGATAAAATAAAAAAGTGAAAAATAAAACGCATATTTAGAAAGAGTAACAGCTCACTCTTGTAAAGCATTTTAAATTAGTTATTTTATTCTTTGCATATCAAAACTCCGAAGTCATTTTCGTTTACTAAAAAGACATTGTACAAAAATAAATAAATAAATAAATAAAATGAAATAAAAAAAATCTCAAGGGTTTCAGATTATAAATTACGTCCAAAGGGGCGCTTTTTAACTTTTTATGTGTTACCTTTATTTATTAAATATCATGTTCATCGCATTTAAACCATAAAATTCAGTTCAAGAGCAATATCACAAAGTAATTTTAAAATGAGTCTATCTTTAGAATTTCTGATACACAGTTCCGCGCTTTAGATAAAAAGTTTTTTTCCCCCCGTAGAGTGTTACCATTGCTCGCTTTTAAATCGTTCGAGTTTGTTCATCAAAAATTCGTTAAGTTTTACAAAATAGGAAATAGATAATAAAACGAATTCCAAATTCGGGCTTCCAGATGCGCATATTTGTATGTAAACGTACGTTATTCAAAATTGGATGGCTCTAGGTATCGTTGTTTTATCGCATTTGGCGAAATATGCGTACATTTATGCAGATTCTTCATTATCGAATTTATTTAAATATAATACAGGGCTGCAATATTTTGTGGCAACAGTTTGAAAAGTGATTCAGACTTTTAATGTTTCCGACGCAAAATCGCAAAACGAAAACAACTGTCCTTCAGGGACAAAGCCCCTTTGGACTAAAAAAATTGCTTACAGATGGAACAATTTTATAACATGAAAATTTATTCACTAATTAGGTAAATCTGCTACCAAAAAGTTAGAGATAATTCTAACGGTATATAATGATATATGATTATCAAGAAGTGATCCATTTAAAGCGAGTGATACAACTGCTTTAAATGGGGGCGCTGAAAATGTTGAAGATGACTTCACAGTCATCATAGGGCACCCTCCAGCTTCAAAGGATCATAGGCCTTAATCATAGGGCACCCTCCAGCTTCAAAGGATGAGAAAAATGTGGAGGAAATTCGTTCTGTGGTAAAAACTGATAAACGTGTAACAACTCAGTAACTTTCAGACATGCTTTGGATAAGCGAAGAAAGCTGTAGGTTAATTTCAATTGAAAATCTGAAAATGAGGATAGTTGGCGTTCCGATTTATGCCTCGAATTTTGACAGAACATCAAAAGGAAGTGAGAAAAGCTTGCCGTAATGATTTGCTGACATCCTCAGTGCAACATCCTTGGGGCCGGCCAGACCCAATATTTATTTAAACTAAATTTTTACAATATTTCATTAATTATAATTTTACACTCGGTGCCACTCACATGTGAAATTCAATACATTTTATGTTACTTTTGAAGTAGTTTGGATGACACATAATGTGTAATGGCATAAGGAATGACGGAGCTTCTTATAATTAATTTTTTATGCTTTCTAAATCATTTAGGAGAAATACGTATCAGATTTATCACTTTAAAGATTTCCAATCTTAATTTACTTTCTTGTTGAGAAAAATTGAAAATTTCCTTTGATAAACAAATAAAACTTCATAATAAGTAGCTTAATCAGATATAAAAGATTCGAAACTCAAGTTTTAACGTCTTTTCCCAACATTTTATCACTGCAGTAACTTCTTTCTGCAAGTATTATCAAAATGTGTTTAACGTATCGTAAAATGAGGAAGTGTCGTTAAGACTTGGAGGAAAAAATGGTTCATTTTCTGTAACTACTTACAAAGTACTTTAAGACAGCAATAAAGTTCTCCTTAATCAGCGTTATTCTGATAGGAAAAAGAAGAAAGGATTAAGTTTATTAACCAAGCCACACATATTTTTCTGTTTTTTTAAATTCATCTTGTTTTTAAAATTGGGTTTCTGGTTGTTAATTAAGATCTGCGAAATATGCGTTCGAGAGTAAAAGTCCTGAGTTTTTGTTAACCTATCAGTTCCTGGTTTTAACAACAATTTTGTATTTTTATTTTTTTATTTTAGAAAGGCATTAATTTTTTTTGTTTTGTTTTTTGAGCAGGGCTTTTTGATACGCACTTTCTAAGTATTTAAATATAAGTGAAGCTAAAATTTTTCTTTATTTTTTAAATAACCTTTGTAAAAACTGAATTAAACAACATTTGGAGTTAAATTAATTAATGAGCAGATGAAGATAAATATAATGAGCTTAATTCATGTTTTATTGATCTGCATAAGAGATCCGACGGCTCTGTAATTTGTGTATATTAAAATATGTAAATGAACAATAAATCAATTATACTTTAATTAATCCATTCCTGCCCCGTCAGATTTTTCAATCCATTAATGTAGAGGTTCCTAACCCTATGACCGCGGGCACCATGGCTCCCGCCCATCGTTTAATATATATTATAGAACGCAGATATTCTAGAATGTGCTCTTAGGGACAAAAAGTTTGAGGACCCTTGGATTTCAAATAAAAGGAAATGTTTCGGGATCAGACAAATTTATTTTTCTACAATAATAAACTTTCACCTGAATTTCTTAGTCTCGACTCTGCTTGAGGACTGGATTAAAATTATTAATTATTTTCAATGTTCATGAGATCTGTCTGCATAGAGAGAAGTATGCCATCATGGATGGTTTCGTAGGGTTTCGTACTTCTTAAGATTCTACAGTACTTGTATTTGCATTACATGTGGCGAAAACCTGAAAAGCCCTATGCGGGCAACTCTTTTAACAATTTGTCGTCGAAGCTGAGACGAATTACGTGTGTTTAGAGGCTTTAACATTCTGCAACGGGTCGTAGTGGGGATAACTAACAGGAGATGCTTGTATAGATCTCAGCAAAATGGAAGTAGGTGGATTCGTAGTTTATTATGGCAAGATATCTGAAACTCTTTGTCTTCAGAAGGACGTCGAGTACTGTTTTACTAAATATGGAAGGACAAATCATTGAAAAAAGCAACGTTTTTGCTGTTCACCTGAAAATTTGCTCGATTAAAGTTAAGCATTTCTTCCACCAAAGGCTAAGAATAAAAAGAATTAAAGTCATTAAATTTATTCTCTGACAACTCCAAGAATTTTATACTGAAAGGCATGAAACATTTCATTTTTAACTCACTGAAGCGTAATGAATATTTTAGTAATTTTAATTTTCACTTTGTCGGAATCATTTGTAGAGGTTATTTTAAGTTTCTAACAGTTATTTTAATTTTTAAACATGCTTTACTATCTACTCTCGTTTCCCACTTACTATTCCTTAGCAGAATAAGTTTTTAGTATTGCCTTGCATGTAAATGAGGTAAAGAGAGTATTTAACGGAAGGTTCCGCTTACTTCAGCAGAAGAGCTTAGGAGTCCTTAGTGTGGCGCATGTTTTCCGTCTGGCAACTTCGTTGTTTAAAGCTAATTACGCTCGGCCGTATTGTACGGGCTTACTGATATTCGCCGGTTAATTTAATTAAGGGCCAACTACGCTAGATAATTTATACAGCTTCGGCTCAGTTCAGTTTAGTTTAACATTAGATTAGATTTTTATTTTCTTATCTTGAGTTAAAGCCCGAGTGGAGGCTTTTCTGTAAGCCAGAGAAAGGGGCCATCTGTGTTCTTATTTCAAGATAATAAAGGGTGAGTTTAACCCTTCTCTAGGATTTTCATTTACACGCTTGGACTCAGCGATAAGTCGCTACATAGTTCTACAAGGTTTCTATTAAGTTAATTAGAGAAAGCAGTTAGAAACATCGCACATTTAAAGAATTATATTTTAAATTTATAAAACCTTTCTACCTATAATGTTAAAATTATTCTGATAAAATTCTTTGACTAGTTTTCGGAAACTGCAATTGTTGATGCATGTCTAGGATTCATAGCTGAGAAAATAAAGCCTATAGCCACTTTTTTGGTACATTTTATATATGCTCAGCAAGCTTTTTGCCTGCTATTTTAAGATCTTTTGCTATTACACGTTTTTGGTCATCATTACTTCTAGAATGAATACTAATAACTTTTACTGACAAACAAAAGTTTTCATTCGGAATATATTATGAATCCTAGTAAGAGAACTTTTAGGTTAGCAATATTAGTTTGGCAAATTTACTTTTCCGTTACAGTATATTTACTGGATTAGGTTATTTCTACGTCTTGCTTGTTGTTATGCTTTTTGCTTTTCATTGATCTGAAAGGTTATCAGGACTTAGTGTTCTGTGCATCATTTTTGGAAACATAAATACAGTCTGTAATCGGATTCTTATCCTCAAGTTCAAAGTCCTGAACTGGAACAGTGAGCTGATGAAATGTAAGCTTTGTTCTGATGTAACTGCTGGGCTGGATAATAACTGCAAGTGAAGGGATTTGAAATCCTCTTTTATTAAATCACTATTATTTACAAACTTCCCAACTCGGGAGGGATACAGAAAGTAAAGACCGCACTTGGGTCGAACTTAACAATCAAATAAATTTAAATAGATACCTAAATAGAAATTAAATTAAACTTTGCTTCGCAGAGCTAATCGCGGAAGTTGGCCTCTACCTGAAAGGGTGCGTAGCAAGATATACTGATACTAGCGCACTTCAAATTGTATTACAATGCAATCACGTAGTAAGCACTATGGCTTATAAATTTAAACTGCTAGCTGGTCAGGCGAACGTTGAGCAGAGTGACCGTGGTCTGAGACTAAGCTCTCTCACGCTAAGAGGTTTCTACCTCTGGCTTAAATAGTACTTGGCTGTACTTCAAAATTAGCATAAGCTGAAACCGCGCGCTTCTTCTGACGGGAAGTTGAAGCAGAGAGGAGATAGACAGATTTAAATTAAAATAAAACTTAGTTAGTTTAACTAAAACCTTACAAGGTATGATAAACTTGTCATCACTGAAGCTGAACATTTTATTCACGTTTCTAATATGGTTATTAATGAAGAATTTAACTTAAAAGCAGACCTTATACAAAGAAGAAAATAGTTTGTGTAAAGGCTGTTGCCAGTTCTAATTCTTCAAAAACAAATACAATCAAAGAAGAGAAGTAAAATGCTGCTTCTCTAAATTAATTGCCGTTATTGTTGCTGTTGATAATCCTCTTCACCTAAGCAGATCTCGTTCAAGTGCACGAATTCGTCGTTACCAAGAGGAGGAAAGCTCTTGGGACACCTTATAGGCTTCGGGCACAAGCGCAAGACCTTGAGCACCTTATAAGTGACAGCTTGACCAGCTTCTTTCCCATTTTGATAAAAAACACTCGGGGAGACGGGGCCAAGAATTTTCTACCTCTCTTCGTTTACCACCAACTCAAGTTATCTTCAGTTACCTTACTTTAATTCGACAGAATTATAAGTACCCGTATGTAGCTAAGATATACTATATATTTATAAACATTCACACTTTCTCCGGGATTCTTTGCGAGCTCAACTGTATGTCAGCCATAACCATCATACCGATCAGGGCAGTGAAGTAAATGCTTATTCTTTTATATATATAGCTATCTTAATTAAATAAAAATGTTTTTCTACCAAACCTTAGCACACTTTAAATTTTCTACCTGAAATTAAATATAGTGTAAATCTATGGTAATCCATTATGCGGAATTTTTTTAAATGTCTTTACAATTTTTTAAAATTTTGTTATTTTTCTCTCATCAGGCCATGGTTTTTCTCTTTTAAGCAAAGGGTAAGAATAATTAACTAAGCTTATAAATTTTATATCAAGATAAGGTTCTCCCCTACCAGCCCCCATTCATTGTCACAGCGTATACTTTCTCTCTTCTCTCACAATAGTTTTTATAAGTGTGTTCCTTTCAACGTTGAAATAACAAGATTCTACTCCCGTTTGATGGAATGACATACATCAACTCTGCCTCCAATAAACGACAATGTAATCTGAAAGAATAAGTACTAATCAGTGTTCGTCACCTATCAAATCAGAAACATCCTGTTCCTTTGTAAAACTTAACACAATACCTTTTTCGCCATGTAAATCTAAGGGTGTTAAAAAATGTGTCATTCACCTGACGGGGGGAAAAAAGAACTTTGAGCATAGCCATTTTCAGCAAGTAACGTAATATCTTTGTGTATTCAAGCGTATCCAATCCATCGTTCCCCACCCTTTTATAAAAACAGACTACTGAGGTATTATCCGAATTCGAATAACACGCTGTTAGTGGTTAACACTCAGTCGTTTCTTCAGAACGTGTAATTTGGCCCTGATGACCATTTTTGGGAAAGGAGGCGTTGGTTCTTCTCCTCTAAGTGCTCAACCGATGAATTGAGAAAACCTTAGCGTCCATGATTCCTCAGCCGTTGCCTTTAGACGGGGCGTCGCTGAAGAATCCTAATAGCTATATTATAGTCCTCACTGAGTACATTTTTGACATCTTCCCCGGCATCTTTTGAATGCGAGGGTGTTGGTAGTATAGTTTTTCCAATACTTATTTTTTTGCTTCTGCAAAATGTTTCGAGCATTAAGTTTCTTTCTACTAAGTTTAAGAGTATGAAAAATGGGCATGGTAATCCCCATGTTTCAAAGTTATGAGATAATGCAGCAAAAAATGATGCCTCTTTCTTTTTTCCCCCTTTTTTCGCTTTAAGGAAAGGGTAATTATGAACTTCGAGGCATCTTTTTCGTAATTTAGTATTTTTTTTTCTCCTTGGATCGATTTTTCTTTTAATACCTATAATTCAGACGCAGACTAGTTAATTATATAATGAGTATCTTTTGAATCACTGATATAATTTTTTATGGTGCATATTTTAATCTCATGTTTATTTAAAACTCGGGTTGCGATTTTTCATACCCCGATTTTGTTTTCGCGATATACTTCTTATCAAGAATTAATCCAAATTTTAAATTTGAGCTCACCGTGTAATTTTTTTTACTTGTTTGTCTTTATACATCAGGTTATAATCAAACAGTTTTTCTAGACAAGGATGTTCTGAAAGGTTTTAGTTTCATGTTTTCTACCGAATTCTATGCATTGACAATAATTCTGAAAGCAATATGGAAAATTTTCTTCTATTTTCGATTTTTATGAAATCGAAACACCGTATTATCTGAGCCCAAATGAGCGTTAGCCCAGAAGGGCTATTTCCCGAAACGGCATTTTGCGTTGAATCACTCTAAAAGTCTGAATCACTTCCCAAAATGTTGCCACCAAATATTATTGCCCTGTATTATATTTAAAGAAATTAAATAATGAAAAATTTGCATGAATGTATGTACGTTTCTCGCATTATGAAAAAGCAACGGTACCTAGAACCATCAAATTTTGAATAACGTTGTCCTCCACCCGAATATGGACACCTGGAAGCCCAAATTTGGAATTTGTTTTATCATCGATTTCATATTTTATAACACTTTAACGAATTTTTGATTAACAAACTCAACGATTTCAAAGCGAGCAATGGCAACACTGTACGGGAAAAAAAAAAAATTATCTCCAGCGCGCACGAAACTCTGTATCTGAAGTTCTAAAGATATTCTCACTTTAAAATTATTTTGCGATATTGCTGTTGAACTGAATTTTCTGGTTTGAGCATGTAGAGCATGATAGAGCATGATATTTAATAAATAAAGGTAACACACAAAACGTTAAAAAAAACGCCGCTTTGGACGTAATTTAAAATCTGAAACCTTTCAGATTTTTGCCGTTTTTTTTTTTTTTTTTTTCCAAAGGGGCTTCGTCCCTGAAGGACTATTGTTTTCATTTTGCAATTTTGCGTCTTAAACATTAAATGCCATTTCACTTTTCAAACTATTGCCACCAAATATTGCAGTTCTATATTACATTTAAAGGAATTAAATAATGAAGAATGTGTATAAATGTATGTATGTTTCTCGCATTGTGATAAAACGACGGTACCTAGAGCCATAGAATTTTGAATGACGTAATCCTGCTGCGAATATGGGCATCTGGGAGCCCAAATTTGAAATTTAGAATTTGTTTTACTATCGATTTCATATTTTGTAAAACTTTAATGAATTTTTGATTAACAAACTCAAGGATTTCAGAGCGAGAAATGGCAACGTTGTACAGAAAAAACATTTTTATCTCCAGCGAGTGAGACTGTGTATAGGAAATTCTAAAGATGGGCTCAGTTTAAAATTATTTTGAGAAATTATTCTTGAACTTAATTTTATGGTTTAAGTACTAAGAACATGATATTTAATAAATAAAGTTAACACACAAAATGTTAATAAAAAAACGCACCGTTGTATGTAATTTAAAATCTGAAACATTTCAGATTTTCTTTTTATATTTTTCAAATTTAAAATGATCGTTTAAATTAAAACATAAGTAAGAATAGTTGTTAATCATGTATTAATCCTTATTACATTGTTATTCATATGATTCTATAAAAAATAACATAAAATGATAAGAAATAAATCTCGAAACGCTCATGTTTATAAACTCATTAAAACAATTCCATTTTCCAATTTTATTGCTTAGAAAGCACATTCACTGAACACTCTTTACCACGTCCTACGCAAATTGAAGGAAAATCCAGATATTCGAAAATATTAATATTCTTCGAAGCTTGCAGAAGGGACCCCCTCCCCCCTTTATTTCTTGACATAGTTTTTCTCATTATTTGTGCTGTCAGCAACTTCCAACTCTTTCATTAGATATATGTCAGCAGCACGTGCTGATACGGCGTCACGTGGCGATGATTTTTGGAAATTGGTTAAAAGGACGTCTGGAGTAAATATCATGCTGTTCCTCCTTTATTAAAGGCTCTGCTGTATGTTGCGGATTTGTTCTTAGTGCTTAGTTTATTGCGGGTAGTACTCAGTACAGCTTTATAATTAAAAGCATAACTTCACTATTTATAGATTATAAATTGTCATATGTATTGTTTGCCTTACTGAATTTATGAGGCTAATTTTTTTATTATAACTCAAATAAAACCCTAGTGAACTATAATCCAATATCTAAAGCACATAAAAGTTAAAGTTAAGTTCATTATCATATCTAAAGGAATAAATAACATTGAACAAACGAATTCAAAAACTGTGATATCTAGTCTTTTCTTAATAGCACTTTTTCCCCAGCATTGTTTCGTTTTTAGACGTAAATTCGTATTTTACGATAAAAGCAATTGGTTTTATTATTATTGAATGGTAAAATAGTAGGCAATGAATTATGTATCCAAGAGATTGCTTTGAGATATCTGTAGGCAGAAACAATTAAAATTAGCATTGTTCTTAAACAGCTCCTCGGAAACGTATGAACTGTTAAAAAAGAAAGCATTGAAAATTTTCAATGAAGTAATTTAAAAAATTGCATGATATGCTAAGTGAATTTTTGACTTTGTATGAATCGGTAGTCTTATGTTGATGTTGATATTATTCCAGATTTTTGGAGTTAAAAATCTGAGGTTGCTTTGGAGGTACTTGGGTTTCTGTGAGTTACAGTTTTGTAAATACTTCCGCACTCAAACTATAGTATTTTTAATTTTTTCATTATACGCTCTTTTATTTTCTCCTTTAGAGTAATGTTTAGATACTTTGAACAAATTAATCGTAATATAGCACTTTTACTTCCTTGTACAAAGCAGAGAAAGTATTGTAATCGCGAAAATTTTTGGTTACCATATTTCAACGAAAATATCCATTTTGACCGCTCTCGAATCCATTTCAACGATGTTTTTGCGTGACATCTGTACGTAAGAACAAAATAAAGGACACTCTTTTTCCCAAAATGGATTGAAAAATGAATTTCAAACGGTTTTAGAAAACTTCTGTACGTATGGACATATGTATATATCTCGCATACTTGAAAAATGAGTAGCCTCAGAACGTTGAAGTTTTGTACATGAGACTGCTATAACATGTAGTCGTGCACCTTCCATTTTCGCAATGATTTTTTGTTGCAATTAGCCGCACCAAAAGTATCAATTTTGTTACCCGGCTCAGGGAGCTCATTTTTTTTTATTCTTATATGTTGGTAAATTGCGCGTTTTTTGCTTTAGAAGCGATTGAATTATGTTGTTCTTATGTTCCGGTTAAGGTTTAATGGCTTTAATTAATCTGCATGCAGTAGTTGTAGAATTATCAACAATTTAAAAGCTGTTAAACTGCTAATAAGCCTAACGAAACCGCCATTGATTTATATTGGAAAACTCTTAGTCATATAGTCAGTTTCTGCAGCTTCAGCGTCTTTTTGCCGAGTGGGACCGAAAGTGAACTTTCAGTTTTGTGCGCCGAAAAGTCTGCCCTCTTGCCCACTGGCCAAATTGCTGGTTTTGGGGTAGAAACTCTAAATTTTTTTTAAAACTGTTTTAACCGTATTTGGTGTTCTATGTTTTTCTGTATTTTATAATTATTAATGAAGATGTTTTGAGTTTTATGTATTTTTGCCTTGCCTCGAAGTGAGAACTGAATTAATTGAATGAGAAATATATCTTTAGTGAAATTCGAGGAAATAAGTTTAAATTAAATGCAACAAAAATGTGCATAATTTAATAGGCCACACAAGGAAGGTGTTCACATCAGATTTTTTTCGTATTTATAGATCCTTAATGTTCGTCTTCCTGTAACTAAGCGAATTAGACACTGAACACTAACAGTTCGATTTGGGATCAATTTCCGAATTACGAACTGGCTGCAAGGATGTTTCCGTGGTTTTTCAAACGCATAACTTGAGTACGTGTCATTCCTTTTTATAGGCAGTTAGCTCTTAGGCTCTTCGCTATAATTTAAATTATATTTCCTTTATGAGACTTGCATGAAAATTAAAAGTTAAAAAAGGAAATATTTTGAAGTTTGCATTATCTAAATCTGCTCATAGTTTTTCCGAAATTGCTCTGTCATCATGCTTTCGGCTAAAAGGGTTATATTTAACAGTTTTTTAAAAACTGTTTTAACATTTAATGTCATTCAAATTTCTGGCATCTTGTGTATATAACTGGAGAAATAAATAATGTAGGTAAAATGCTAATGTAAAATTATTACCTCTCAAATGCTATAAATTATACATGTACTAAGTCAGATGTGTATCTTATGGCTATAAAGTTTTCGCCAAGCTTCGAATTCTTGATTTCTTTTTCAGATTATTTAATTACTCTGCAAGAAACCGTACTTAAAGCAATTAATTAACCCATCAATTAATGCGGTGCCAAGCGTGATCCCATCAAGCGAAGGAAGAAAATGATGGAGATATTTTTAATGTAAATAATGGGAATATTAATAATCTATTCATCAGTTAGCATATGAAAAGAAGGGCAAGCTATATCAGAGAATAAATGCATTGAAGTTAATCAAAATAAGCTGATTAATTTTTTATTTAATGTCAAAATGTTTGAATGAGTTAATCCTTTACAAACTATAAAAATGTTTGAATGGCACTGGCCATTTTCATCTATTTACATACCTGTAACAACCGCCTGTCTCTTTCTTAAGATATCTTGAAACTCCAGATCATTGTTTTGGATAGGGAAAGCAAGGAATAAAATTTCATTAGTATGCTCAACATGCTGGCAGGCAACCACATATTCTTATTACAGTTTTTACTCATTAGCGATCGAGTTGCAATTAAATGAAAGTGATAAACTGTGATAATTCGACCAGATTACAAATTTCGGCCAACAGGCTGACTACTTTTTCCTTTTCTTTGTTTTTTTCACTCTGTTGAAACAAAATAACGTTTATATAATCCGATTTAAAAAAAAAACATTCATTTCACATATTTTTAAAGAAAAAAACGTTCTGAAACAGCATGTTTCATCTGCAAAATCAAAAACGATGTTCTCACTTCAAAGCATTACAGCATCACTGTTGGCACATACCCAAAAAGAAATATGTCGAAAAATTACAGAAGAGCTGTTGCCACACAACAAAATATACTAGTTACAAAAATTATGAGACAATACTTTACACAGTAATAAAATAAAAATACACTTTCAAAAAATAAACAATAATAATAAAAATAGTAATAATGTAAAATAGTAAAATAATAATAATAAAATTCTTATTTCAAAATAAGCAAGTAAAAATATTGTCTTGATTACGCAACACACGTCTAATGTGAATAAAAGCCAATTTCCTTTAGGAAGTCCTTTACGAAAACATCTTTTCCTTAGTCAGATAGCCCTGATATGCTTTGCCACAATCCAATAAATCCATCATTAAACCGTTTGCTTCTTAGTATTATTAGTTTCAGTTTTGGACTGGATTAGAGCAGTAGTCAGCAGACTAGTTAGTCAAAGGAGCCATACGTCAACAATATAACGATTCAGATTTCTTTTGAGAGCCAAATTTCTTTTCAAAAACCGTGCTTTTAAGAGTTGATCACTAGCATTAAATAAAATCACAATGGTGATCTTATTTATTGACAAAAAATATTTTCTACATTAAAATAAAAATATGACAAAAGACTCATTTACTGTGAACAGTGACCTTGCATTTAATTGGGAAGTTTGGTATGTCATTATTTTTGATTTAAAATAGCACACCAGGTTCACATCAATCAGACAATTTCTCAATTTACTTTCGATAAGGTTCATGCTTAAAACATTTGTTCGCGTGAAAATGTAGAGCCAAATAGTGAAAGAACAGCTAATGCTACTTCTTTTAACTGACCATATAACTCAACAATACTATTCCAAGTGCTGAAATTTATTGTATCTTCCTTCTTCAGGTCTTTCGAAACAAAACCAAAAACACGCTTTTGCTGTCAACTAAGATAAAATTTTTTCCTCCACTTTTTCCACATCATCATTAAGGTGCTCAAATTTAAAGCTCCATAATTATCTTTAAATCCAGTAATTGCATTTCAAAAGCGCAGTATTAAAGGGAGAAAAAATAAATTCTATTACATCAGCACTGAGAGGTTTTTTTAACAAAGCCTAACGTCCCTATGCTATTTCTGAATTCCCGAAACCGCCGAAGAAAATGTTCCCTCATATTTAAAACTGTTGTTTTGAAATCGCAAATCCCAGTTCCAAATTATTTTCTTGGCGATGTTTCAGCAGGCTTTATCTTTCAAAATTTTGAACAAAAAGGGATAATTCGTTTTTCAATGGAATGATGTTTCCCAACATCAAAAAAATTATGTTTCCTCTCTCCTGTAGTTTGCAATAAGATAATTTATATGAGACAAAACGTATATCATAAAAAAAAATGTTTAGATCCACTGTTCGTCCGCTAATTCAGGATAGTCAAAGAATGCTTTAATAATCTCTAGAAGAAAATGCTTTAATTTTTAATAGCAAGGGAGCGAAGCAATTTAAAAGGTTTCTTCTTGAAAGCCACAGTACCTGAAGATCTGCGTATTCACCCTCCATTTCATATGAAAAATTCTTTAAAACGGCGATGATAATGAGTTTAAGCTACAGTTATATTAACAGTCTGTAATATAAGGTAAGGTTTTAGTTTAAACTAACAAAGTTTTATTTTAATTTGACTCTTTCTATCTGTTCTTATTTCAACTTCCCGTTAGAATAAGCGCGCGTTTCAGCTTTATGCTAATTTGATGTGGAGCCAAGTTTTTATTTAAACGGTAGCGAGGAACTACTCAGGGTGAGAGAGCTTTTAGTCTCAGACCACTGTTACTCTGTTCGACGTTCGCCTGATTAGCTAGTACTTAAATTCTAAGCCGTAGCGCTGTTACGCTATTACTTATTGAAGTAATTCTAAGTGCGTTAGCATTAGTTAAATCTTGCTACGCACCATTTAGCATAGAGGCCAACCTCGCGTTCATAGCTCTGTGATCAACGACGACTTAATTTCTATTTAATTTTAGTTATTTTAGTTTAAATAATTTGATTGTTCAGTTTAGACCCAAGTGCGGTCATTATATTCTGTATCCCTCCCGAGTTGGAAAGTGGCTGTATATAATTGTGTTTAATAAAAGAGGATTTTAAATCCTTCTGAAGTGCAGTTCTTCTACCGCTTAACCACAGTTTTCTACCACAGAACATAGCTGCATTCAGCTCCCTGTTCAAAATCAGGACTTAAAATATCCCACGAATATGTTTGCCAAGAATATGCACCGAACACTCAGTCCTGACAAGTCTTGATTACGGATTTCGTACCTCGCAAATTTCTTCTGGAAATGTATGAGCACAAAGCAATTCTTGATTAATGATGAAATAGTAAATAAGCACCTCATGATAACTTTTCCTCCTTCACAACAAAAGCAACAACAAGAAAAACCTGAAAGGTTTCAGATTTTAAATTACGTCCAAAGGGGCATTTTTTTAACACTTTGTGTGTTACCTTTATTTATTAAATATCATGATCTTCGCACTTTAACCATAAAATTAAGTTCAAGAACAATATCGCAAAATAATTTTAAACTAAGCGTATCTTTAGAATTTCCTATGCAGTCTCACGCACTGGAGATAAAAATGTTTTTCTATACAACGTTGCCATTGCTCGCTTTGAAATCCTTGAATCTGTTAATCAAAAATTTGTTAAAGTTTTACAAAATATGAAATCGATCATAAAACAAATTCCAAATTTCAAATTTGGGCTTCCAGATGCCATATTTGGGCGGAAACGTTCAATATTCAAAATTGGATGGCTTTAGGTACCGTTGTTTTATCACAATGCGAGAAACATACATACATTTATCCAGATTCTTCATTATTTAATTTTTTTATATATAATAGAGGGCGATAATATTGGGTAGCGACAATTTGAAAAGTGAAACAATGCGTTTAGTGAATCGACGCAAAATGCCAAAACGAAATGAATAATCCTTCTATGAAAATTACCCCTTTGGACTAAAAAAAAAAAACCACTCCCGTCATACTTTTTTTCCTTCATCTGTTGAACCTGCAACAGTTTTATCGAATAGAATGATGATGTAACTGATCGTATTCCCGTGTATTCAATGGCAGCATCTGCAGTATCCTTGCCTTGTGTTTCACCTTACACATGGCAAGCAATTTTCAGTAATACTGAAAATTGCTTTTTAGGACTCGTAGACGAAATACATTATTTTCCAACAAAAAGTTCTTACGCTGTGTCATTTTTGTCCCTAGATTCGTCAACAGCTACTGACAAACATGAAATCAGTTTATGAGCTTCAGTTTGATGATTGGTTATGCGTAAAGGCATTTTGACTGTTTTGTCTTTTACACTTTTAGAACATGTTTCTTGGTATCTAACAGCATATTTCGTTTCGTAACAATAAAAGGGGCAACACAAGCTTGTAACAGCCTAAAATTAGTATCGCAACAACCTTGTGTTTGGCGTAGATTTAAGTCAAGATCTTAATGAATTTCGGGAGCAAACAGGTACAGGTCCTTCTTCATGAGAAGCAAAGAAAGTCTTGCAGATTTCTTTGCTGATGATGAAGAAGGATCTGTACCTGTTTGCCATCGAAATCGATTGAGATCTTGACTTAAATCTACTCCAAACTCAAGGTTGTTGTGTTGCTAATTTTATGCTTCGTTTGGCGTGTTTCTCTACTGCTTTTATAACAATTTATTAAATTAAATGGACAGCAAAAATACTTGGAAGAGCTAGTTGAGGGATGCGAGTAGCTCAATATGCCGAGCAGGCACTCTTGTCGCTCGCAGAAGACTTTTCAGTACACCAGGCACCGGCTTGTGTACATACCACGGACAAACCGTTACTGGCTCCCTGTCGCTCAGCTCGTGCGTTAATCTCGTCCACCATCTCCTTTCCGCAAATACTGCGTCCATCTGCGCTCATCCACCGACACTCACTTGACCTAACGCAGTCAAAATCATTTCGTTGCAGAGCCGCAGTTTGGCGACCACTGGATGAGAGTATTTAAATAAGACCAAACAATATTTTAACATTTTATTGAAAAACTCCTTTTGTGTACCATGAATGTTGACGCCTATGTAATATTTACTCCAGTACGATGTCAATCCTTTTCTATTCATTTTAACAGAGTTACAGGAATTAAAGCAAATTTTTCAATGAAAACTGGCGATAAAATACTCCTCGAAATATAGGGAAATCGCGATTACTCCTCTTAGAGCGGAGAATTTCACTCCTTTGCGTTAACAGATTAATTATCGCATACACTGAATTCGTTTAAAGGGAAATTTTTCTGTAATGTACTGGAAACTTTCTTTATTCTATTTCTGTTTCTTCTGATTGAAGTAAAGAGTACCGTATTATGCAATTTAATGATAAAGATATAATAAAAATAGTGTAATGTTAGGAAAGTAATAATTACCCGCAGAATTTAATGTAATAAAAAAGGCCAGTGCATTGCAAGCTCTGCATAAAGCAAATCCAGGCTTTCAATGTTTGATGGTTCTTACTGACAGTGCATTATGAATATTCTAATCCTTCATTTTTATTCATTATTATAATCGCATTCTACCGGCAAAATTTTCCTTCGCACCTAATAATAATACCCACTTGTTTTTTATTATTTTATTTGATCTGGGTTTTGGATTATGGCAAAATTTAATAAGCGAATATTTAAAACTGTCGGCAATTATAAACTCGTATATGTATATAAAACGAAAATTTAAAAGTAATTATGGAATTAATTTGTCGCTTGACGCTTTATTAACTAATTGCAATTGATTTTCCAATGTATCCAGAAAAAGGAAGCTGAAAAGCTAAATTAGAATTCATTGCAGAACAATTTAAAAATTATTATTTTTAAACAGATAACCCATTAATTTAAATTTCATTCTCCATTAATTAGATTTCTCAAAGTATTCTATTAATTATACACATTCTCGTTAATTAGCTTATCTTCTCTTAAAAAAACTCATGCATAAATTCTTAGAATTGACTATTTCCGTAACCTCACTTACATTTTGTAGCTAATTTTAAAGTAAGTGTTCGCCAAACCTTCAATTTTTATGTATTCATTAGTTTATAATAGTTATAGTTTTCATCAAAATCTGGAACTTTAGAAAATTATCATATATATAACTGTAAATTTAACACATGGGAATTTACCAAATCTGTTTCATTTCAAAATTTAACTCTTCATCTTTCAGTTATCACCGTCTAGAAATAATTTCTGCAAATAAACAGAGGAAATAAAAGCTGTCTTTTGTGAGCTTTAAAATAATCTTTTGTGCATATCTTAAACGTATACCAATATCATTTACAATAATTCACAAATGCGTCTGTTACTGTGAATCTAAGTATTCAGTATTATAATTTCGTTACTTAGATTTCTCCATAAGTCCGAAAATTTGGTTTACAGTTCCTTTACTGTGAATAAAGGGTCATCAATAACCGAGCGGTAAAGTCTCTGAACACTGGTAGTTTGGTTCGGAATTTGAATCCGGGCGAACGGGCTGGATGCGGGGTTTTCCCATCTCTAAAGTGAATGCGAGCTAGTTTCCTCCACGAAGACATCCCTCCCCTTAGGCAGATAGCCTCTGAGTGCTTTGCCATAATTAAATAAACCAAACGAAACCCTACCAATTAAAATACCAGTTTACCAACACTTTCAAGTAATCCCTTCTCACATACTACACATTTGCCGGTGCTCTCGGTCTTCTGAAATAGCAGAAGTAGTAGAAGTTGGAATAGTAGAAGTCAGTTTCTGCACCTTTTTGCCGAGTAGGACCGAAAGTAAACTTTCAGCTCTGCGCACGAAAAAATCTGCTTTCTTACCGGCTCGCCTAATTACTTATTTTTGTATAGAAACTCTAATTTTTATTTTAAAAATTGTTTTCGTGTTTGGTGTTTTATGTTTTTCTGTATTTTACAAATTTAATGACGATGTTTTGAATTTTTATGTATTTTTACTTTGCCGCGAAGTGAGAACTGAATTAATTGAATGAGAAATATGTCTGTAATGAAATTCGAGAAAAAGTTTTAAATGAAATGCAGCAAAAAATGTGTATAATTTAGTAGACCATACTAGGAAATCATGTGATGTCCACATCAGATGTAGATTTAACTAATTAAAATTTAAATGTTAAATGCCCTTTATTCGATTTGAAAGATTTTAAATGTTTATTGAGTACATGTAACTAGTCAGGATTATATAGGACAGCACTCATAATCTGTGATAAGCTGTACAATAAATTAGCTTTATTAAACACAAGAAAGAAAGGATATGTAAGTAATATTAATGAAAATGTATTTACTTTTTGCATCCTTAAATGCTACTAATTACAGGATCGAGAGCACGAGATAAGTATAAAGTAAATTTATTACGAAATTACTAGTATGAATGAAAGATGATAAAAGATGGGATGATAACATGATAAAATGACATAACTAAGGATAACGATAACCCCAAGACTAAGAATAGTCCACGAATTGTTCATGTAATAATCAACAGTTCACAGTTTGGCTTATCTTGTCGAATCTCGGGAACAAGATCAGGATTCACAAGTGCTGGTGGATTCTATAACACCACTGGCCATCATCCTTCCTCAAACTTCCTGGAAGGCAAGTCAACGTCAGCCTACTGAGAACACGTCTGTTCTCTTCCACGTTTGGAACTCGTCTGCTCCACACCACCTCTGGTACTCGTCTGAGCTGTTTTGCGCTGCGCTGGGCTGGCGGCAGATGACGTCACCTCGCTGGCGATTCTAATTTCCCACAATTATATGCCAAAGTTTCCTACCGATATTATCTTTTGTTATTCCAATGAGCTCTCAGAAAATCCGCGATTGCTGTCTCAACTAGTACGTTATCTTTTAGGGAGGATAACCATCATTTGCAGAATAATATTATTGCATCACTTTCTTAAGAACGATCATTTTGCTTTAATCTAGCTCGTGATATGTTTCTATTTCATACAGCTCATATAAGTACCGATAAACGTTATGTAAACGCAAATTTTACGAAATTTTATTTATTTCATTGCTGTATTACAGAGATTCATAAAGACAGTGTCCCTCTAGCAAAAGTAAAACAGGTATGAGTAAATACTTTAAGGACATGCATAAATCTGCCAGTAAAAGCCATACGTCATCTTGAATTCTATGCGAAAACGTTGAAGCTAAGAATAGCAACTAAATCGAAACGAAAAATTCCCAGCGAGATCCACCTCTTCCAACTCGCTTAATTCCGCTTAAAAATGCAACGAAATTCAGCCATAGGCATGTCCCGAGAATTCCTCCGCTCGCATCCTCAGTTTGCCAGAAAGTTTAATGCGCCAAACCATTAGGAAACAGAGAATATTCAGATGAATGTGCGAGTCTCGACGGCACAGTCTCAGTTCCGGGTTTATTAATGTTGAAAAAGGAGTTGCAGCTATTTATTCGATTTACCGAGGGATGGTTTCTGGTGGCTTTTATTATGATAGATGCGATATTAAAAATGAGAGATACTATTTCTCCAACGAGGATCATTTTTTAGCACTCCTTCTCCTAATTTTGTTCGCACTTTTTTTCACTGCGCGTTGTTGGTCGTAAATCCAAGTTTTTCTGTCTGAAATGTGATTTTTGTGAGTTACTTAGATTCCGTATGGCAAAAACTCACATTAATCTTTTATTCGAAACCAAACGCAGCGAACTTATTTAGAAGACGTAATTTTAAATGGAAAAGTTATGTTCCAATAATGCGAAGTCAAATTTAATAGAGCGAATACTGTCGAATACCTTCATATCCATATTAACTGAGGATATATCCGAATGGATATTAAAAAAAATTGCCTAATTAGGTTGTGAATTTTCAAATTAACTGCATTATTATTTACTCTCCTCCCCCCCTTTAAAGAACCTATTTCTCTTTCATCTACATTTGTGCATTTATCTTATAAAGAAATAAATTAATTATTCCAGATGCATTTATGCATTTAATTCACAGAAATTTAAATTAAAAAATCTGATGTATGATTAAAAAATCTAATAATTACCACATGACTTCTTTCTACGGCCCATTAAATTATGCACATTTTTTGCTTATAAAAAAACATGAAACACCAAATGCAATTAAAACAGTTAAAAAAACTTTTTTACAATTAAAATTAGTTTCTGCTCAAAAACAAGCAATTCGGTCAGCGGGCAAGAAGGCAGATTTTTCAGTGCAGAAAACTGAAAGTTTACTTTTGGTCCCACTCGCCAAAGAGACACTGAAGGTGCAGAAATTGACTTAATTCACTATTCTGCTAAGTTTCAAATGTAAACAAATACGGTTGCTCTGTAGGCTTAGTCGTACTTAACACAACTTTTAAATTGTTGGTAATTCTACAGCTATTGCATGCAGATTAATTTAAGGCATAGAAACCTTAACCGGAACATAAGAACAATATAATTCAATCACTTTTAAAGCAAAAAATGTATAATTTAACAACATATAAGAATAAAAAACTGAGCTAACCGAGCCGAGTAACAGAGTGGGTATATATATATATATATATATATATATATTATTAAGAAAGTAAACGCATTTTCTATTCTTTGTTGAGAGAAAAACTTCAAAAACTATATATATATTTTTGTTGCGACGGATTTGAACCAAAAAGGGAGATGCACAACTGCATGTTATAGCAGTCCTATGTACAAAATTTCAACGTTCTGAGGCTACTCGTTTTTGAGTTATGCGAGATACATACATACATGCGTACGTACAGATGTCACAAAAAAAATCTCTTCTGAATCCATTTTATAATCCGTTTTGGGAAAGAATCCTTTATTCTATCCTTACGTACAGATGTCATGCAAAAACATCACTCAGCGGTCATAATAGATATTTTCGTTGAAATATGATACTCCAAATTTTTTGCGATTACAGTAATTCCTTTACTTTGTACCAGAAGGTAAAAATAAGCATTTTTGTATGTATTTTTACGTATAGCTTCATCTACAATTTAACTTTTAGTTTGAGATAAATATCCGTAATGACAATAATTTAACATTTGTTGACAAGAATTCAAAGCAATCACAGCAAGTTTACACTAATATTAAATTTTAAAGTTAATCAAAATTATACTTAAAAAAAAATCTTAGTAATAAAGTCCGATTCATCCTAGAGAAACATATACCCATGCTTCGAGCCCTCAGGAAAGCTTTCGATCGAAGTTAGAAGAGAGTTTATGCAGATAACTTTAGTGTTGTTTATCTTAACTGAATAATCCAATTCGTATCTATTTACCACTATGTGCGCAACCATCGCGCTATGGTTAATGATATGTAAATTGCTGGAACACTGGAAATGATATGCTGAGTTGTAAGTTCAACTAAAGGAAATAAATGTTGACATGCATAAAAGAGTATTTCTGTATTTACGGGTAAAGCAAATATATTTTATTTCAAACTTATCAACCTTTCGAATCTTGCTTTGTATCGACAACATCAGTAAAATAAGAAAGCTTTTTTTTTTAATTTGTTACTTTTCAGTGTGGAATTTCAGCTGTTTAATACTTCATTTTGATTGCAGCTTAAAGAGAAATGAGAAATGTTCATAGCAGTCAACGTTGCTCCTCATTTTTCTTAAGCTATGCGGAAGAGAAATATAATTGCATGTAGCAAAAATATTGCACCGAGATGCAAAAATGTCAGAGTGTAGTTACATTTTACATCAGTTACAGCTTGATAGTTATCTCTCTGAATTTGCATCATTTCGAGATTTAGTCTCTAGGTATATTTATTTGAACCATCTTGAATGATTTTCTAGTTTATACTGAATGTTCCTTCAACATAGTGATTGATGCCCAGTAGCCAATTACATGGCGTAAATACAATGTTGCTTCCCGCCCTGTAATCAGCACATGTACAGCTTTGAAAGAATGAATACGCGGCTGTGCAAACGTGCATTTTAGAGGCAATGTTGATGACAGTAGTCACATTATTTTTCTTAAATCCATCTCAATCAATCGAAAAAATATCTGAAAAAAAAATCCTAATGAACATCGGTTTTGAAAGTCAACTATCCAGGACAACCACTTCCACAGGAGACCAAAATCATCTTTAATCGTAGATGGTCTCTTACGCATCATCTAAGACTTAAAGATAAGATATTTTTAAAGATGGTAACTTAAATAGACTATAACGCTTGTTTGGGTAATTTTTAACTATATTTACTTACGAGTTATTTTAAGTTCTCTGGTGAGTTTTCACCAAGAATTTAATTAATTTCTAGAAACAAGCAAACAAACACAGCTATTACATTAAATATAAATTTATTCTACTTCCTCATTTCTGGTAGTTAAACTCAAAATATTACAACACAAAGTTACCAGTCGCCTTGAATTGACTGTAAACAAAAGTTTGCCTTTAAACTTATTGCATGGACAATACTTAACTAACTTGTATTAGAAGCTAAACGTTTACGGACGTCTACTAACAGCTACTCAAAATCTGAGCTTACCAACCAAGTCTATTTCGAGATTTTATTCCTGTGCGAAGCAGCGCTATTCGCCAAATGACAAGTTGGGTGACAGGCAGCGAAAATTAGTCCAAACTCTCACATACGGTTACGATCTATTCGTCTATATTTATACTTAACTCACATCTGTTACTCAAATGAATTCCTAATCAATTTGCCTCTTAAATTTGCATAGATTTTTGGAATGAGCGAACACCTGACAAAATGAGGCCATAGGAAAACTGTAAAAGAAAATGAATTTGATTAATTAAACTCCAATATAATGCTACAAGATGGTTAAAGATGATAGTTTAAGATTCCCGAAATACAGCAAACAGAGGGCTCGCTAAGAAGAAAACGAAATATATCATTTAGATTCCTGAAAGTAACAATAAATTACTTCGAGTTTTATTCCTGGAATATCAGTTTAAAAGTAATTTTGAAACCTTGTATGGGTTATTTATTCCACGACAAGAGACTTTTAAATTGACAACCTGAAGAGAGATAAGACTACGAACTTGATCCCCAGATCTTAAAAGACCTCAAAAACTGAAATAATGGTGGCATTTGAGAAGCGTGATTCGCGTAGGATTCCAGGTGATCAGTTTTCTAAAAGTCATGTGTCTTCACGGTTGCTGGTCTCAAGGTCCACTGCCCCCGTTGCCTCGTCGTTCCGCTACTAAAATCTCCTAAAAATTCATGTTCAGAATGGAGAGGCTTTTCACATATTTATTTCTTTATTTCATTTTTGTGGCAGTGGGGGGTTCATTTTCCGGTGGTCACGCTCCGTTCCCCCGGCTTCCTGTCTTGCAGCCATTCACGATATCCTCATAGAAATGCGTCACACAGAGGATGCGAAGACAATGAACGAATGACAATGGATTCAAAAGTCTCCGACCGTTTCTGCTATTTCCTCGGTTTTTCGAGATGGTGTAGAGTGTCAGTTGTGTCAAAGTGCTTAAATCTACTATTTTATAAGGTTGTAAGGAGAGGCATATATTTTGCTCTGGAATGTTCAGATACTCGTTATATGGGTTTTTAAAGTACAATAAAATTCTCGTTAGGTCATACTAGGTGAAGTGTGTCGCATATTCCTATTTTTTCGGTTTCTGCTATGCATGCGGTTGTATTTGCCTTTATGAAACGCTGAAAATTGATGATTATAAAATGAATTTTTTATCAGATATTATGTAGAATATAAAATGTCATGCTCAGGCGACTGATATTAATTAGTAACGCTTAACGAAAATAGAGAGAAAGTGCTTGCGAAAAACTTTCGTAAGCCGAAGTAGTGTAAAGTGAAGAAGAAATTACCGTTAATTTATACTGGAAGAATCGTGAACTTTTCCAGATTACTATTTCTTTAACCAGTTAAATTATACTAACTCTATAAAATCTAACACCAACAAAAAAAAAAAAGTGGTAACTATGCAGGCGATATAAACAAAAATCAGGTGAAGGTTATAGACCAAAACATCGCGGAAGGAAAAGCAAGGAGAAAACTTCGCAGTTCCAAAATATCGTTATAAAAAATACCGTCACAGTAGATAAAGGATTTCAAAAACTTCGTATCGCAGTTTTAAAACTGTGCATTTTAAACGCATCGCAGTAAAAAATAAAGCACCTACAAATCATGGAATGGTAATGTCGCTGAAAATTTGGTAATTAATTAAACTATGGGGTTTTAAGGCTTTCACTATTGTAAACTGTGACCAACATCTTTGGCAGACGTAAGCGGCGTATTACTGTGCCTGAAATTACAGCAGAGTCAAAAAAAGGGTGTAAAGGAACCTTTTATTAAATTCCAAATAAAGTTTAAGAGACGGTACCAGCTCGTGCTTACAGAAAATAATACTTTTGTCTTAAATCAAAGGTAATGAATAAACTTAAAATTACTAAAGTACAGCCTAACGGCTTCACAGTTAACTATCGTGCAAGCTGGCTCTGATCTAAGTCGGCGTAAACAAGCCTAGTAGCAAGAATAACTCCGCCACAGAATTCTAGAGAATCAAAGTTTGCAACGTGGCCTTCAAGCAGGCAGAACACCCTCTGATTTCACCTTCCAAAACTCTCCTTTAAGTAATTCCTTCTTTCTACCTAATTTGAATATCGTATGAGCTGGAAATTTTTAGTTTCTTAGGCTATCAAACAGAACATTAAAAAAGTACTCTTTATATTTTAAACATTAACTATACGTCTCTGAAATCGTTCTAAAAAAGTGTAAACACCTTCTGTATTAATTATCATAAGCTATCGCTTCATGGAGTTTTTTATACTTATTTCATAAAAAAAGACTAATTATTCCATACCTAACCCTACATTTTTTTTATTAGATTGCCTGTGCACGAGGCTTGTATGAAATACTTTTTACCTCAAAAATCAATATAATCTAGTATTTTGCCTGACAAGAAATTCATAAATTGAAAACAATAACCATTTCGATGAGATTTCCTTTGAAATGTATAATTAAATTGAGATTTAAAGACATGAAAGATGAATTCATTAATTTGTTATCTTTTCATGTCAGTTATGCTCTCCGTTACTCATTATTGAGACAAAGTATCTATAAATTGTTTGTTTGTAGCTTTAAGTTTACTTATATAACCTTACTTTTAAAAACACTTTCAGCAGCGACAGACTATCTTCCGTACTTTACTTTCGCAGCATATAGGCTGTTTAATCAATCTTTCTCATTTGAGGGAGATTGTCTGGATATATGCCAAAGATGGGAATTATGCAAGCAACTGAGCTTCGTAGGATTCCATTTACTGCTCATCGGGAATTTAATTAAGTGTCATGTGTACGTGACTTAAGATAGTTTCGCTTTAGCTTCAGTACGGAATTTGTCACCTATATATGCATACTTAGAGTAATGTGATGTAACCTTCCTAAGTCAGGAAAGAAACACATTAGTTTTTAATCAAATAATAATATATCTTGAATAGTTTTAGTTTGAAACTATTGTGTTGGCAACAAAGTAATTTCGGCTTTTTAGTGTGAAATAAAACTTAATTTTTTCTATGCAAAAAATTAACTTTAATCAGTCAAATATCTTCGGTTCTGTTCGATGACATTTAGCAATCTTCATTCTTCATCATTTCGAGCTTGCAATATAACTTGTCTTTATCAGCAAAAAACTCAACCAAGTGTGATTGGATGTCATCATCTTACTGAAATGTTTACCATTTAAAATGTTTTGTAAACTTCGAAATAAATGATAATCCGATGGTGCAATGTCGAGACTATATAGGAGTTTGGTTATATGGCTATTAGTGAGACATTACTTCGCAACCAAGCTCCTTTAATTTCGCACATGTTGTTAAAGTCTTTCAATTCATGTGGAACCCATGTAATTTCAATTGTTGTATGCGATACATTAAAACTTTTTACATTCTCTCGTACAGTTAGTTATATGACAAATTGATTCAGTGATTTAGTTACGGCTTTAACTTTTGTCATCATCAACCTCAGCAGTTAGTCAGACCGTTGAGCATCTTCAACTGAAAATTCTCCTGAACGAAATTTTTTAAAACCAATTCTGCCACATGCGTTCTGTTAAGTAATCAGCATCATAAATTTCAATATCTCATAAAAACACAGTAGTGAGACAGTGTCATATTGCTATTAATTAAACAAGATGCAATTCAAAAAAAAAAGAGGAAGTCAGTTAATAAGGCAACGCAGGGATTACATTTTGCTGTAATTACATATATAGTAATTTCTCTCTTTAATAAGCGTTTCTTCTTTTTCTGGGACAAGAATTTTATTGATATTATAATCTATTTAAAAATTTTAAAATGCAAAAATTTTTAGTGGGGCATAGAATTATAAGATCCCGTAAAGAGTATATAAATTATAATTCTTAAAATGCATCTTAGAAATATTAAATGATGTTATTGTGATTTAAGGGAAAATGTCTCATAGAGAATCCTGCACAAAATATAAAAATTACGGACTTATTGCTTACCGTGCACCTCTAATTAAAAAAAAATAATAATGAAAATTTTTCCATCGTGTTCTCTAATTCCTTACTCATATAAAATTTTTATTTTCAAATTCTTTTGAATAAATGAAGGTTTTGATTTAGATGAATACTACCTATTTTTAACAAACAGTTTTTTGCCTCTCGAAAAAAATCATAAATTATTATTTATGTTACCAAGTTTTTAAGGAAATGGTTATTATTTAAAAAAAAATGCTAAGCCATAGACTTCATATTTATGGAATTTAATTTTTTTATTTTTTTATTTTTGATGTTTTCTTTTTCTCATCGCTTGTTTTTGCTTGGATTTTTTGTATCATTTTTAATATTTTAAGATAGTTTTAAGAACATTTTAATCTTTATTTGAAATATTTTGACATTGTGTTTTGCAAAGTATCCTTCCTCAGTTCTTTTATTTAATATTTCGTACTAAAACGGGGTTATTTTGTGAACATTTTAACTATTAAATTAAAAAAGGATGATGTATGAAAAAATTAATCCCGATTTTTTTTTAACATAGGCGATAAAAAAGACGAATTTAAAAAATCCACTAATGTCACTTTATTATATGTTATGGGTTTGATTAACCGTCATCTTTAATTAAGTATTTATGGCTCGATGGTGCACAACACCTCAGTATTATTCTGTTATAATTATTGTGTTTGTAATAATTTATGGCACTGATATTTCTGTGAAAAGTATCTAATCATGAATAGCTCAGAATTTGAGATTCCGTTGAAAATGCGTTATTTAACGAAGCATAAACTCATTTTTGCTGTTTCGCAAATGATGTTTATTTCTGCATATGAATCTACAGCCAACCGTCGATTTGCCGGTATTAAAAATTGACGGTTTTTAATCCCGATAAAGGGTTCATTGTGATTTCGAATTAGCAATAAGCACCAGGGGCGATGCGCATTGTTAACTCAAAATCGCGGTTAATCCGAGAGCAGTTAAAAAACACATAGAAAGGAGAAATAATCCATCCTGTAATGTACCGGAAAATACTATTGATAATTTACCTAAAATTTTAAAAAATTCAATCTGTGGAATAAGTATATCTGGATACCTGAATTAAATCAGTCTTCAAAATAAAAAGAACACTTTACAAATACTGCACTTTGCAAGAACAGTAAACATAATTAAAAATGAAGTCATGAATGGTTATAAAGGGCATTAATATTTACAACAAACAATTTACAAAACTTGAATATTGTCATTGATTCCAAATTTGCTGATTAAAAGTCAGAACTTCTTGTTTTAAACGATCGATGATTAACGGATGACTTAATAATGTTTTCTATTCCCGATTAATTACAACTAAATTACGTACTGTTGAGGATAAAAAACATTTTAAAAATATTATGACATCATCTGCAATTATTGCCGTTATCTTATGTAGCTTATTTTTTTTTATTTCCCCCCGACAGTTTTGTTTTACACTGATGATCTGTGAGGGCAGTTTGGGACTTGATTAATCCGTCTTCTTTAAATCGCGAATTGACAATTTGTGAGTGCTTTACTACCTACTGCTTTGTATGCAGTATCTCAGTAAGAAACATCAGGAAATTCTGAATGCATCTTAGGATAGGTATAACATGAAACTATCAGAATATAAACAATGTAATGTTGGTTAGATACCGTATACGCTTATATAATATTAGTGCCTCGATTTTCAGGCAGGAAAATAAAGAAATGTATTAGCTCGTCTAATTAACTGCACAAACAGGTTTTGTGTTTAACTTGTAAGGTATTTTCTCCCTCCTTCCTGCATGTCTTCGTGGTGAAACGGTTAGCACACTCGGCGCGTATTTCAGAGGTCCAGGTTCGAGTCCCGGCGAGGGCACTGCATATTTTTCAACTTCCTGACATCGAAAATAACGTAATGAATCTACAGTGGTGCTCGAAATAAAAAGGGTGGGGAATGATGATTCTTCACTATCAGGATTCTTCATCGCCAGGAATTGGCGATTGGGGTCCCTCATTCTCTTTTTAAAAGGGTGAGTATATAAGATATCTTCTCTTTCTTTCCGTATGCCTTCGCGGTGTAACGGTAGCTCACTCGGCGCGTATTCGAGAGGTCCAGTTTCGAGTCCCGGCGAGAGCATTGCTCATTTTTCACATCTCAAACATAAAAAAAAACCTAATGACTCTACAAGCTCTTAAGAGAAACGTGTATATGTCGATCACGTATATGTGTGTATGCTTTTATGATGATGTAAATAATGAAATTTGTGCATGTGCTTTTATCACAATGAAGAGGCAAATAGTAAAATAAGTTTTAGATAATGGATTTAAAAATAATTGTTAAATCTCCGCTTCTCAACATATATGCTTTCTGTCCATTTTGAAGAAATGAACTCAAAGCGGTATAAGCATGTTTATAAAAATTTTGTATTTCTTATGTAAAGTATTAAATTACCGGTGTTTTCATTTGTCATTCTTTTACGCAAATTTTGTTCTTCACGAGTTTTCATGGATATCTCGGGAAGGAACCATTGCAAGTACCGAGGTAATCATGAAATATCCGCACTTGGAGATTTGCGTTGAAATCTGTAAATAATTGGTTCGGATTTTACTCAAGCGTATATGATATTTTATGAACTTTCCGCATGTAAATGCATATTAGAATTGTAAATATCGCCATTATTAATTTGGATGTCTCGGATGCAATATATAGAAACATCTAGTGAAATGTGATCATTGCAATTTTGTCGAGTCCTGGTAAGCACTAGAATGTCCGAATTCTATAAATACTGTTGGTTGTTATAGCTTATTATTTCAGTTTGGAAGTGAGACGTAGAAGATTGCTCGACTCCATTCTCTACTATTCTTCCCTTACCATATATATGTTTCACCCTTTCTAAAAGTAAAGCATTTTGTGAAATCTTTGAATTTTTGGGGTTAGTATGTAAAATCGCATCCTGGCAAAATAAAATCTGTATCTAAGATTCATATTGGGAAACCGAAGGGGAAAAAATGTAAGGATTTTAGAAGAAGCGCTTGACACTGCGAGATAATCTTTCACTCTCACTTGTTCACATGTCCGTTCTTTGAGTATAACCTTTGACAAAGCGTAAATATTTAATTTATTTTCCATATTTAATTAGTCTCTTACTAAATAACAAGCTGAGCGATTTGAAAGCAATAAACGTAATTCTTAATAATTTAAGTTTTCATTTTACATTACATTACATTAATAATACATCTCATTGATATAATAGGAAGTACTTTTAATGATGACGTCTTATGCAATCAGGTATTTTTCGAAAAATTTTAACCCTTAAACCCATGTAGTTGCCATTTGGCAACATACTCATATTTAGTCACATAAATCAAACCAAAACACAAGTTTTGGCTTACTGCATGGTGTAACCAATTGAATACATGCTGTTTACATATATAGATTTTAAAGTTTCAGTGTGGTGGTACCACTCACGGTGTAACCGTCATTATTGTGAGTTGATGTGTAGAGTGTGGACATCATTTGTGTTTACGAACTTTTTATTTTGCGTTTGTTGTTATTTTGGTGTATTCAAATTTTTAAAGTTGTTTGAACAAATTTGTAAGGTATGTATTATTACATAAAATTGTTATTACACATTTAGCTATCGTATTTTTTTTGGCATAATGTAGCCATTTGGCAACAATAATATTTTTTCCAAAAATTGGAATAAAAACTTAAGTGTTTTGTTTATTTATTTTTTATTTTTCTTATTTTATTTGATACCAGTTCTAATGTATTTTGACTTAAATTAAAAAATAGATAAATAAAATAAAAATAAAAATTCATACATTTAAAGCTTAAAATTTTTCAAATTAAAAGGAAAATATTTAATATTCGTGATACATGTAGAAAATTGAAAAGCATAGCTATATTTTTTCACAGTCGGTGAAGACTGAAAAATTCGTATTGCATCAGTATAAATTACTGATGATATTTGATCAGCTAATACGTTAAACATGTTAAGATGACAAAGCCGATGAAGCGGAGTAAAAAAGGCAACTCTTGACGAGCCTAGTCTCAATCCGAAAGTGTCACTTCCATTTCTAAAAGAGGAAAGATTTATGTTGAAGGTGGGAGAATATAACAATGAAAAAAAAAGTCCACAAATTAATTCGGTGTACCCATTTTCACATATGACAATTTATATTTCTAAAAGGTTGTAATAAAACATTAAGCACTCTCTAATTACTGAAAATGCATTTTTTTAATATTTCGGAATATGAAGATATGTTGTTTGGATACGAATCCTGTTAAAACTCATTACGCATTTGCAGACTTTCAAGACATAGAACATTTCAAACCATTTTTGTCATGATGCCTGTCAAGCTTTCAGGAAAGTGCGTTTCCAAATGAACGGTAAAGGAACGATGCATTGTATAATAACGCCTAGTGTTGTGATTGATGGGACAATGTTACACGGCGCAGGAGACAATAACTCTCCCTTCACAAACCTCACCCATCTTTGTGCCAAAAAAAAAAAAGCAGGGGAGGGGGTAATTTCCAAACTTTTGACGAATGTTGCTAGCTATGCATCTCCCAGATGAAGGTCGTAAATTTATTTTATTTTATTTTATTTATTTATTTATTTTTCAAAATAATAAAAGATTGCCTTTTCTTTAAGAAA
>KK121085.1:381809-418320 GCA_000611955.2 Stegodyphus mimosarum
AGTACTAGCGCCCCTTTTTGGAATCCTTGAATCTTCTTTTCTCAGGACTCCCGTATGATTTTGTTGGTACTTTTTATTCCTGAAAGTTAAAAAATACTAGTTATTTCCTAAAAACTATAAATTATCTTAAATTTAATGTAATCATGTGGAACAATTCCTGAAGAAGGCGAATAGACTTTCTAAAAGATATTGCAGTTCAGAAACTCGTATCAGTTGCAAGAGCGAAGATAGAAAAGAAGTAATTAAACTGCAGTCTGATCATTTAAGATTATGGTTTACAACCTAGAAGAGTTTACCATTAAAGTTTTAAAGATCTGAAAAAGTTTTTAAAATTTTAGAATGTATAAAAATGATACATTTTTCTAAAACTGCGATCTAATCTTCGTTTGCTGCTTGAACGCCTGAAATACTTTTAAGCTGAAGAATTACGAGTAGTCTACTGGTTTACGAATTTATCCCCTAAGACTTCAAGATACTGTACATAAAATCATATATTTAAAATGAGCTGTTGAAAATGGTAATGCAAAATGGTAGGTGAAAAAACTTCTTACGATATTTTTATTTCCTTATGCAATAAGTTATTTCTCCCGCCTTCTTCTCATGCCCTCGTGGTGTAGTGGTCAGCTCGCTCGGGGCATAACTGAGAGGTCCGTGGTTCGATTCCTGGCGAAGGCATTGCTCATTTTTCATGTCTCCTGCTTCGAAATAACCTAATGTCTCTACAATGCGAAGTTAAAGAAGCACTGTAATCGCAAAAAATATTGGGCGTCCTATTTCAAAGAACATATCCATTTTGACCCCTCTTGAATCCATTTGAACCATGCTTTTGCGTGACATCTCTGCGCATGAACAGAGCATAAGACTCTTTTTTCCAGAACGAATTGTAAATTGAATTTAAAATGGATTCAGATAAGGTTTTTTTTTTTTTTTTTTTTTTTTTTTTTATGACGTCCGTACGTATGTATATACGTAGGGATATGTGTATTTGGCATAACTTAAAAACGTTGAAATGAATGTTGAACTGAGGATGTTGAAATTTTGTATATGAGACTGCACATTTGTATATGTATGTTGAAATTTTGTACATGCACAACTACATGTTTGAGTTTCTATGTATTTTTTGCCTTGCTGCGAAGTGAGAACTGAATTGATTGAATAAGGAATATATCTCTAATGAAATTCGAGGAAATAAGTTTAAATGGAAAGCAGCAAAAAATGTCTGTAATTTAATAGGCCGTACAAGGAACTCATTTGGTGTACACATCAGATTTTTTTATAGTGAATTATATCGTCACATAGAGACTAACGTACTCAACAAAGATTTACTTTTAAAATTTTATGTCTGCATTTAACTTAGTAGATCGCTTGTGCATAAGGCTTGCAACAAATATTTCCCTGAAGAAGAGTACTTTTTATTTTGCTTATATACCAGATCCCTTAACTGAAAAATATTAATGGCCTCCAAAGTTATGGGCTTTGAGATACTTAATAATAAACTAAAATAATGCGATCTTGACGCACTATTTTATTGCTGGAAAAGTTACTTTTTTTTTACTGCATTATACTGAGATTTAAAATTCCCCAAGAAAGTGATAAAGTCTTTTGTAAGAGTGACTTTCTAAAACTGACTAAAACCCTTTTCTAGTATCGTAGTAAGCATGTAAACATCGGAGAAAATTATGTAAATTTTGTGACGAGTTCGAATTCACCCTAATTACCAAACGAAGATTCCTTACTTAAGTTTTTTCAATGAGATTTCTTATATTATCCGTCATGTAAATATTCTTAGGGACAAATCATTAAAAAAAAAACTAAGCAACCTATCAGATCCAATATATTTGAAAATATACTGTAAAGTTAATCGGAGTTAACTCTTAAACTATAGACGTTTAATCCTCCTGTGCTTACATGAATTCTTGTCTTTGCATTTAACTAGAATTCTGATTTAAAAAAAAACGTAGACACGATGTAAAACTTAATTAACACATTTTTTATTAAAATTACATCTTTTAATGCACCTAAAGTTTTATAAAACTTAAAAATGGTTATTTTCTGGATTACATACATTGAAATGTTCAGTAGCAAAGATATTTTTCGGAACTTGTGAACACAAAAACACTTACCAAAGCTAGATAAGCACGCGGATGGATGATTCGGGAAATAAAATAACTTACTGGCACATGTGGGTACAGCTATTTCTCTAAGCCACAAAATTCGCTCGCCATTTATTTAAACCCAATTTGATTTGCATTCTGATGATGGATGATGGAAGGAATAGAAGATACAGGAAAGAATAACCACAAAAATACCTTGCTACCTAAAATGGGCTTTACAGTATTATGTGCAACGATTCGATCTAATGCAATCTTCAGCTTGATTTTTAAGATCACGACAATTTGCATTTGATTTAAAAAAAAAAAAAACGCAGTTATTCTTGTCCGATGAGCAATTTCCAGCTTTGCGCGTTTAACATTTTAATGAAATCCATTGTGCCGATATCTTTTGCAGTAAAGAAAACATTTTCATGTTTATGAAAAAACTGAAAATTAAGCCTTAATAATAAAAATTGAGATGTTGTGCGTTTTTTTATTATTATTAAAATGCGGGAAGAAGAAATTATTCTGTTGTAAATAATAAGAAACTTAATTGAAAAAATGCTTTGTGTTTTTAATAAACATTCAGCTGTTTTTTCATAAATGAATTTATTTTCAAATTGTAGCCAAGAAATATAGCATTTCAGCCGCATTATTCATTGATTATAAATCCTAATTCGAAGTTTGAAACACATAAGCATATAAAGCTATTTTCTAAACTCATACAACGCTTTCCAGGAATCAATAAAACTGCTCAAGAAATTATTTATGGAAAATCCGCGAAAAAAACATTGAAAATTGGGGAGAAAAAGAGAGAGAAATAGACAGAGAATCACACAACCCTAATCAGTTTTAAAAACGAGTGAGTAAAAAGCAAACTATCATAATCGCGTCAAAGAAAATGAAAAGTTTCGAAGCAGAAGCAGTTTCCAAAAGATTTACTTTAAAACCAAGACACATCTTGTTTTTTAACATTTCTCGTTTTCATAAGCGGGAAAATGAGAGGTTTTAATAGTCCGACTTCTAGACACCGTCTAGACACATGCATTGATCTTCCCAAATGTTAGTACTTTAATGGCAGTACTTTGTTTTCAATATGTAAATAATAAAATGGAAGAAAACTGTTAAAACGAAAATAAGAGAGCAAGTTTTATAAAACGTGTGATTATGTTTGAATAATGTACTGGCCACCAACTTTTAGGACACCAATTTGCAGGGTGGAATGGTTCTAATGCTGCTCGTGCTTGATTTAACTGTGAGTATTTTTGTTCACTTGGAAGTCTAAGCCATCATGGCACATGTAAAAAATGAATAGCCGACTGATTTTTTTTTTTTTTGTGGATAGCTTATTGAACTATTTCAGGGAAAATTAAAATCTCTGGAAAAAATATATCATTCAGATAGTCATTTAGGAAGTAATTTAAGTAAAAGAAATGGTGACTGAAAACTGACGATCTGGAAAAGTTGTCGTTTCTTCTAGCTGAAATAAAATCTTGGGCAATAATTCCATTGCTACATTTTTATTTGCTAGAATTATAAGGACAAAAGTCTAATGAGATTGCTGTTAAATAAAATCATCAAAAAATTTGAGAATATTTTGTACTAGGTGGGATTCTAGCCAAGGATCTTTCATTGTTAGCTGGAAGTGCTAATTATTTATATTAAGAGAGCACGCACTGGAGAATCGGTAATTCCTTAGATTCTTCCCCACTGCTAGAACGACTGCGTACCGACATGAGACTTATTTGATCATATAAAAGTGGTAATGAATAATCTGTACAATATTTTGATACCAGCGCTGCTGTAGAGACTGTCATGGTTTTCGAAGTAGGATCTTGAAAATTCAGCTATGCCTTCGCCGGAATTCAGACTCATTTCATTCACTTATTAGCGGAATATACCAACCACTTACACCGCGAGAGCACTTAGGCGGGATGCACTAATTTTTTAGAGTTTTGCTGCATTTTTATGGAAGACTAATGCTCATTTCAATATAATTTTTTCTATAGTATGCATTTAAGAGACCGGTAAAATGCACTGTTGGTTATATTTCTCTCTCTATATATTATATTTCATGATGTTCAAAAGAAATCCAGCAGCAAGAAAATATTTGGTAGTATTTATGTCACCTATCAGAATTCAGATATTTCATTTAACTCTGACTTATTTCTATCTTATCTTATCAGCTATATCAAGTGACTTATGATTTAAAAAATAAAGACATTCTGCAATACTTAAAAGTAGAGAAAGATAAAAGTATTATCCTGCTAACACCGCTATTATAACAAAATGACTTTGCACAGAGTTAAAACGATGTTGTAGAAAAATTTTCTGTTCAACAATTTTCTTAAAACTTTTACGCTATAATGGCATTTATATGATAAGGAAAAGCTAAAAAAAATTGGGTTTTAGAGGTTGAGAATTCGGAATTTATTTTCTATTATTATGATTATTTTGCATTATAGACTGTTACCTTGTTACGTTATATAATATATCTCATAAATGGAAATTAAGTACTTTCAACTCTTTTGTAGGAATTTTGAGTATTTCATTTTTTGTTTCTTTCTATATTTTCGTCATTCCCCCACTGCTATGGAAGCGGTTTAGAAACGCATTAGGAAGCAGTTTGTTTAAAGCAAAGTGCCAGTAATAGAACCTGAACTTTAGATTTTATTTAATGTATAATCGCTTTTTCCGAACTTATATCTATATCTATATATAAAGAGAAAGGGAGTTTGAAACCTAGTGAAAGTCGTAAAAATCATTTGTAGTAGCCTATCAATTTTCCGGAAACATGATGTAATATGAGTGACAAAGCAAATTGAAATAATTTGGTAATATAAACCTAGCTATATTATAGAAAAAGTGAAAATGTATACAAAAAGTACCTTTATATTTAAATGTAAAATCAGCAGCTTCAAGCACTATTCTTGACCAGACTGGTCATTCGTTTATAAATTCTATGATACTTCTTTTACATTTATATATATATATATATATATATTTATATATATGTCAGATATTTTTTTTATTTTTGACTGAAACTAAATATTAAAATATTAAATTTAAAATCTCATTTCAAGTAGGTATTATTCTTTATTTTTTGGCCAAGTTTTCTGTCGGTGAACATACCTGTCATCCTGTGTTTATTTGGGAATCATCTAACAGTTTTGAGATATATATACTTTGTATTCATTTAATTTTATTAATAGGTTATTTTATTTAATTAGCTTTTCTGTGTTTCTCACTTTCTATTTTCCTACTAGAATGCTAAGTTCTAGTTTGCACGTATTAAAGGAAGGTTTTAGGTGGTAGGAAACTGAGTGTATTCCGCCTGCTGAAAGCTACATTTGCTAGTTGACTCTCTTTAGACCTCTTTACTTGCGGCGTTGCGTTATCCTCGCCATATGGCTTGACACACCGATATTAGGTCTGCATTCTATCCGTGTAGCCTTTGGGGCTAACTTGAAAGTTACTTAGTTAATTTCAATTCCTATCTTTCGATTTGCGATATCTTTTGATTTTTTCATAAATGCATGCTGTTTCTGCAAGCACAAGACGTGCCTTCTGTTAAATGCATTCGGAATTAAATCAAAGGCTCATGTACACCTTTCCCAGGTCTCTGTTGTAGTTTTCAAGACATAGTGATAAGTCGCTTATGTCTTCGTAGAGTTCTCATGTTTGTGCCGAAGAGAGTGAGATTGTATAACTTTATAAGGTATTTCTCCCACCTTCTTAGCATGTTTTTGTGGTGTAGTGGTCAGCACGCTCGGTGCGTATTCGAGAGGTCCGTGGTTCGAGTCCCGGCGAGAGCATTGCTCATTTTTCATGACTCCTGCTTCGAAATAACCTAACGTTTCTACAACTTAATTATCCAAATTTTACAAATATTAAATTTCTAGTATACATTACACAGGGTAATCAATATTTCTCGCGTAGCAAACATACTGGGCTATTTATTTCGAAAACCTAACGACGTGACAACTAATATTAGCTTCATCTGAATTCTGTTTCCCGGCTGCATCTTGCGTTCCGAAGACGCTTGCATTAAAAGTTTATTTACTTTACTTCTCAGAATGCAAATGTTTAGTGCTATGCAGTGTTATAAATAGTCGCTTACTGAATGCTTAGCATCGATGACTTAACTTGCACTCAAGGTCCGATATTGACTGCTCCCGTTTCCAGATAACGAACGGGCTGCAGTATGAACTGGAAGTCGCTGATTGTATGATTATATGCTGCCCTTGATGGTAAGCCCTATAATACATTTATACTATATCTATACTGAAAAATCTATATTTATTATACTATATCTATACTGAAAAATCTATATTTATTATACTATATCTATACTGAAAAATCTATATTTATTATACTATATCTATACTGAAAAATCTATATTTATTATACTATATCTATACTGAAAAATCTATATTTATTATACTATATCTATACTGAAAAATCTATATTTATTATACTATATCTATACTGAAAAATCTATATTTATTATACTATATCTATACTGAAAAATCTATATTTATTATACTATATCTATACTGAAAAATCTATATTTATTATACTATATCTATACTGAAAAATCTATATTTATTATACTATATCTATACTGAAAAATCTATATTTATTATACTATATATATGGAAAAATCTATACTTATTATACTATACCTAAATTGAAAAATATTTATACGTATACTAAAAAATGCATTTCACGAGGAAAACTTTGTGAAGTGTATTTTTCAGTCATCGTATAAACTATATGATATAATGTGTATCTATATTATGATCTAATATACCATTTTAGTACGAGTTCCAACTCCTTTTTTAAACGTGTTTGTCTCATACCGCATGCGATATCACGTAAGTAGCGCAACTGCTAATTTTAGACGACCGCATTGTTTGCATTTGTGTATGCACTTCATATCACGACTAGCTTGTAATATATACATACAAATAATTCATTATCCGTATTGCTCTCCGTCAAGAATTTGCAGTAACGAAAATAACTTTGTAGAGAGCTTAGGTTCTTTGGATGCAGAAGATGTGAAAAGGAGTAAAGCCTTCGTCGGGACTCGAACCATATACTTCTGGAATACGCGTCGAGCGTGCTACCCACAACACCGCGAAGGCATGCCAAGAAGGCGGGAGAAATACCTTATATACTCCCCTCCTTTTAAAGGGCGTTTGGGGATTAGGGAACCCAGTCACCAAATCCTGAGGGTGGAGAATCATCATTCACCACTTTTTTGTTCGGGCGCCACTTGTAGAGTCATTAGATTGTTTGGAAGCAGAAGATGTGAAAAATGAGCAATGCCCTCGCCAAACCACGGGCCTTTCGAATACGCGTCGAGCGTGCTGACTGCTACACCACGAAGCATGTCAAGAAGGCGGGAGAAATACCTTATAACTTACATACTACATGCTAGTATCTTCTTAATGCGGCATCCGACAGAAAATATGTTTTTAATATTATGTCCCGCCATGAATTGTGCTGCATATTCACTGTACTCTTTATTTCTGACCAATTTGTATAAACTGTATAAAGATAAAAAAATCTTTCAGTTGTTAATCTTCTGAAGTGCAAAAATGTAAATTAAATACTCAAACCAAATTCCACATTTTTTTAGATTTTGTTATTCTTCTTTATTCTGAATCAGCGCCTCAAATTTTAAATGAATGTAAACAACGTATTCTTTTTTCATACCCTTCAGAATCGGAAAGATATGGTTGAAAGAAATGGTAACCGAGTTTCTTTATAATCTTATGACCATCAGTGCACATTCTTTCAGTTTCCTTTCAGCTCGTAAAGAAATAAATCCCTATTTTTTCTATACTCGTAAACTCTGCCATTCTTATCTTTTTTAAACTCTCGTTTAGTGAATAAGCTTTGATTCTAAAAGCTCGGGCCTATCTTTTCGACTTTTCTAGTCTTATCTCGCAAAAAACTTTTCAAAATCTTCATCTCTTGTACCATTTGTCAAACAGAAGATATAGTGAAAGCTTTTACTTTTTTTTTAACCAAAGTTCAAACTGAACTCTAATGCATGAAAATACTTCAAATAGTAAGTTGCTTTTCTTTCCTCGAACTCGTAAAACTCTGAAATGCTCGTAAAATGATGGTGATACTACTGAATGTGAATAATAGGTAAAACTGTGGAATACCAGCTCATTTTTCCAATTTTTGAACAAAGGACAAAATTACTGTCTTTGTAAGATCCTTATTGTCCGTAGCATGTATGCCACTTCCTGATATGAATGTCCTTTCTCAAGGCTATTGGGCTAGCCAGTCGATGCCGTTTAAACTTCGCTTTTTTCAGATGCATGGGAAACCGGTTCAGAGCGTCGAATTTTTATTTCAATGCAAAGAAAAGGCCAGAAACTTCCGCACGACCACATTTTAGCCACATATTAACATATTTTCTCTCTAATAAAAGCTTTGTGTATGTCGGAGATAATTGAGGGCAGCATTTATTCATTCTTTATAATAAATGTTGCTACGTGCTATTTTTTAGATAATAGCTTTGAGACATTCGTAACCACAAATTTTGTTATTTTTGTTAACGCCCGAGAGCTGCAAGTTTTTTAATTTAAAAACGGAAAGGTAGTATATCACTTAAATTCTTGTCGAAATTCCTAGCGAATATTGCAGGAAATATAGAGTTACTGAATAACTTTTAAAGCAAAAGTTTAAATGCGACCTAAAAATATTTTATCTTGAGCGGTAACAAAATATAATTATTTTTATAATTATATTTTACTTTGGTATTCTGTGATATAATACATAAATATATATATAATTTTTGATAAATTGTTTCATAAAGATTTTAAAAATTTTTTTAAGGTTGCATATGCATGGCACAGACGAAACACGGTGTCTGAACAACTGGCGAGAGGATGAGATAAGCTATTTCCCCCTCATGACTCGGCATTGTCACATTGACTTTTCAGTTGTTCATTTTTCTAAAATTTTCATTTAATTTTGCGTTTAGACTGTATTTGCTTTGCTACTTTTACTGTTAGCTATTGCTTGATAGATAATTTTCTTTCACCTATTAACTTCCTTTTCTGCACTTCTTCACATTCGTTTTATTAATGTTTCTTCTGAATTTTTTTTTATTTATTTATTCTTTTGATCTTTTTTGGAATTGGTACCTTAATTTGTAAGGTTTTAGTTAAACTAACAAAGTTTTATTTTAATTTGAATCTGTCTATCCCTTCTCATTTCAACTTCCCGTTAGAATAAGCGCGCGTTTCAGCTTTATGCTGATTTGAAGTGGAGCCAAGTTCTATTTAAACGAAAGGTAGAAACCTTTCAGTGTGAGAGAGCTTTTAGTCTCAGACCACGGTTACTCTATTCGACGATCGCCTGACTAGCTAGTATTTAAATTCTAAGCAGTAGCGCTTTTACGCGATTACTCATTGAAGTAAATCCAAGTGCGTCAGTATTAGTTAAATCTTGCTACGCACCATTTAGTTTAGAGGCCAACCTCGCGTTCATAGCTCTGTGAGCAACAACTATTTAATTTCTATTTAGCTTTAGTTTAAATTAAATTTGATTGTTCATTTTAGACCCAAGCGCGGTCTCTACTTTCTGTATCCCTCCCGAGTTGGGAAGTGGTTGTAAATAATTGCGATTTAATAAAAGAGGATTTTAAATCCCTTTAAAGGGCAGTTCTTCTACCACTTAATCACAATATTCTGCCACAGAACATAGCTGCATTCAGCTCCCTGTTCCAGATCAGGATTTAAGGAGTTCACGAAGATGTTTGCCAAGAATACGCACCGAACACTCAGTCCTGACAAATTGCACAGTTGATTTGGTATAACTCTTGATTACGGACTGAACTTCTTAATTTTTGGTTAAATTTGCACTATTGATAGAATTTAAGTTCTTCTCATTAAGTCTTTGCAGCTAAGGCGCTGGATTCTAAAAATTGCTCCATTTTCCATTTTTAATATGTTATTATATATATTACAGTATTACAATTTTTTTTATTTAAAAGTATTCCATGTATTTTTTCGCAATACACTGCTAAAAATTGATCAGCATAGACAAAAAGTAAAAAATTTAGAACCAATTTTACACAAAGACCCAAAAGAAGTGAAATTCAATACTATTAAATTTCAAAATACCCTATAAATATGTAAAATAAGAATTAAAGAGATGTGATACTAAAACAGTAATACAAAACTAATAATACAAAACCAGAAAAAATAGAAAAGACGAGGAATTCAATCAAATCTGATATAACATTATCAAGAGGAGACTACACCAGACTCGATTACAATCCCCTTCTACTTAAAAACCACTGACTCTCTGTGTCCAGAATTCATAGGAAGGGAATAATTTCATTTATATTATATTCATTACTGAATATTATACTAGTTCATGCATGCTATTTCGCGTTTGTTTACCATTAACTTTTAATAGCAAGTAAGCTGTGTAGAGCTAATATAACATTTTTCATATGAAGTTTATTAACATTAAAAAATTTACAATTTACAAAATGTTATTATATGTTTCCTTTCTTTTGCCTACCAAAGGAAAGCTAATTGGTTATCTATTAAGAATATCCATCTTATTCTCTTATTCTATCTTATGACAAATTTTCGTCGTATTGCGACGAAATAAACCTAAGATTATAATAAAATGTACTTAATTACACTTAACAGCTCCAAAAACGGACTTCATTTTAAAGTTAAATTTGCGTGGTTGCGTATTAATTGTTTAGAGGTTGTAAGGTATTTCTCCCGTCTTTTTAGCATGCTTTCGTGGTGTAATGGCAAGCACACTCGGGGCGTATTCGAGAGGTCCGAGGTTCGAGTCCCGGCGAGGACACTGCTCATTTTTCACGTCTTCTGCTTAGCGGGCTGCAGCCAAAACAAAATTTATAAGTTCTACGTACCCCTGAAAAGCAAATGTATAAAAAAATTTCAGTATGAATAAAATCAGTTCATTCTTTCCAAGCAACAACCAATTCGTAAATAATTTTTTTATTGCCAAACCAGGAAGCAAAAACTTTTCACACTTCAGGCTAATACGTATAACGTCGTGATTTAAATTTAATGTAAAATGACAACATTTTCTCAATATCAATAAAAATATAAACATTTCATTAATATACCGTGTCAATTATACTAAACTGAAAAAAAAATAGTTGCCAACAGCATCTGTTTATTTAAAATGTTGACATTGATAAAACATTTTCGACACACCATGACGTCACATGCAATCGCATGCTTTCTTCAATGTCAGAATATGACCTTATACAATAATAATGTGTTTAAAATTTGGCAAATGTTAGTTTTATTTCATAATTTGTAACATTTCGAAATTTTTTATCAAGAAACTCTACGATTTGAAAGCGAGTAGTGTCCACACTTTTGGAAGTAAAGCGTTTTTATCTTCAGCGCACGAGACTGTTGCCACTCGGATAAATGGGGACGAAAATGATCGTTTTAAGAGTTTTGAATTAACATCTCGGCTAATTAAAATCGTACAAAGATGAGAATCCGGAAATACCTCTCTCGAAGCTCAACTCCCCGTCATTCCGGAGGAGATTATGTCACAAACAAACAGACGGACGCTCGTAGATTTTAATAGTATAGATAACTCCAGTCAAAGCACTAACTATAAAAAAAGTTCTAAATCAAATCTTGTAATTTTCTCCTTAATTCATACATCCATTCTTCTAACAAAATATCTATATTCATTACACTACAGTAATTTTTAATATTATTTACATTTTGTAAATAATATAAAAAATTCTCAACATTTACTTAAATTCTACTTAACGCTAATCCGTATGATCCGTTTAAAAATGGAAAATATCGTTTTACCGCTATGTCTCATCCATTCTATCATTTTAATAAAAATTCCAGTTTTTCACGTAGTTACAAATGTTGTAAGCGAGTCGTTTATAACTCGAAAATAAATCTTCTCATCAGAGGCAAAAAATGCCTGAAGAAACGCGCTTTTCAGCATTACAGACATGCTATTCTTTCACAAATTGATTAGAAGAATCAATTCACTTTATTGACGGAGTAAACGTTGATTCCTCAAAAAAGAGTAGTAGATCTTTCAGAGTTTACCCACCAAGAGTTCTTATCGGAAACATGCGAGGAAAGTTCGATTATTGGTTTAGGAGAGGAAAGAATGCTTCTCATCTCATGTAAAACTGAATTTAATGTTTACTTCCCAACTCTTTGAAATTTTTTATTCTGGAATTTTACTCCTAGTTCAGTGTTGAAAAGAGGTTTCAAGCAATCCGAAAACTACGTTTGAAAGAAATCAGTCTAAGGAATGAGCCGTTGAATTAAATCAGTTCTTCTGATCGCACTGTTTGTTGGATTCATTTCACTGTTTGCTTCATCCTCGCTACGTTCCCGATCTCCTTCGATTTTTTTAACGTTTTCGCTGCATCCTTGCTGACCATTCTTGATCCACTCCCAGTTCCCGAACTTTTTCATCAAGATTAGTCTGCGGCATAAAAAGTCATAAAAAAGATCCGATTTTCATTGAACGAATGATTCTGATCTGATCCCATTAAAGAACGGTTTTCCCTATCTCAAGAATAGGCAATAAAGAAAAATCAATGCGGAATTAAGTGGCAAACGATATTGAAACTATTCGGAGTGCCAGGCTCAGTTTTGCACCAAATATTCTAAAATTAGTTTATTTAAGTTATCCACTTAGTGTTAATACTATAGTTAAGGATGGCAGACCCATTGCGCTACGCTGTCTTCGTCCGGCAATGTAGGGGGAGAGGAGTATAAAAATAAGTATTGCAATACTTGCATGTCTTCGACGACAGTTTTTGGTCTGTTCTTTAATACTAGTTTTAATTTTGTGTTCTTATATGATGTCAGGATAGACATGCTTATCCTGCCATCATATATTAGAACGTATTAGATATTATAAACATTGGAATATCGTATTAGAATATATTGATATTAGAAACGTCCATTTTGAAGTCTTTCCAATTTCTCGTAACAATACTTTTATTATTTTATGCTTACGTTAGTTCAGTATCAATCAAACGCGCAAACAGAACGTAAATTTATCTTCCCTAACGCAAGGCTATTGGCTGAGAGGTAAAGTCGCCGAAAGCTGACAGTTAGGTCTGGGCTTGGAATCCCGCTGAACGGGCTGGCTGCAAGGACATTTTCGTGGTTTGTACCATGTGTAACGTGTATACGAGCCAGTTTCCTTTAGAAAGTCCTCCAAGAAGGAACTTCTCTTTATGCAGATAGCCCTTGTGTGCTTGTAGAGCCATTAGGTTATTTCGAAGGAGGAGGCATGAAAAAGGAGCAATGTCCTCGCCGAGACTCGAAACTCTCGAATGTGCGCCGAGTATGCTGACCATTACAACACGAAGGCATGCTAAGAAGGCGGGAGAAATACTTTATATGCTTTGCTGTAATTAAATGAACCAAACTAAAATAACCTAACGCATAGTTAAATCTAAAACTGTTGCCAGTGAAGGGGCAGAAATTTATCTTCCAAATTATAAGAGAAGGTTAGATTAACTTATTAGAATATAACAAAGCACCCAAACGCTATTTGCCTAAGGGAAGGGATGCCTTCGTAGAGGACTTTTCAAACAGCTATATAGCCAATCCGTTCGCGTGGGCTCAAACCCAGGTCGAACTACCAGTGTTCAGCTGTCTTAAAACTACTCGGCCACTAATTGAACCAAGTATAAAAGACAGTTAAATGAACTGGAAAGAACTGAGTGATTGTAAACAATAAATGTATTTATATTTTTGCCTTTTGTAACTGAATTTTTATCGGATTCCGGATGGGAAGAGCATCCTTCCTGTTATGATCCGCATAGTTGTTACGTTCGACTCACAGACTTTTAAGAAGGATTTGGTATTTAATGATATGCATTCTTTTTGCAATGTAATAACTTCTCGCATTTCTGTTCCATTCCTGTATTCATATCCGATTACTTATTTGGTCTTAAAAGAAATTTGGACATAAAATTCAGTTTAGTGAATTATCGTTTTTATTCTAATTATGGATTTCTGAATATTAAATACGCAAATAACATCAATTAGTATTTTATTTATTTAGCAAGAAGTACGAGAGGAATGGTACTTCAAAAGACATCTTAAATCCCATTTTGGTCCGATTCCGCATAACTCTACCCCAGTTCTTCCTCAAGATATTACCCCTAATGACCTAAAGATCGTGCGTTTTATTTCTGGAATAGAATTTTGTTTGTGCTGCCGTTATTATCATCATTTCAGGAAAGATCTGTGCTCCTGGGAACGAGGTTTTTCGGAAAAAGGGGAGGGGGGAGGAAATGGACGAAGGTGGGGCTCAGAAGACGGGTCACATGGAACGGCGCCAAAACGATCGTAATATTGATCGTTTGGCGGGGTGACGTCATCGCCCTATTGTGGTGTGCGGCCCTACCGTGACCCACCCCCACCTGCTTTCAGTTCGCGTGCCCAGTACAAGGGCATCTGCTGGTGTTTTTCCACGGGGATGTAGGGACTTTCGATTTATGCTTTAGTATTTGCTTGAGAGATTAGTCGTTAGTTTTGCAGCGTTTTGAACTGCTGAGACGAATCCAATCGAACATTTCCTTGGTGAGGACTCTTAATAAAATTATCTCAAACATTCCTATACTGAAGGAACCTTTGAGATAGTTCTCAGGTTTTGTAGAAGCACTGCGTGAAAATTATTGCGTTAATAGTTAAATTACATACTCAAACGCTTTCTGCTGGAGACTTTAATATACTTTTCAGATCGGACGGTACCTGTGCATATTACTGTGATCAAAAAGTACAAGATACTCCATAAAAAGTGTACCTCATAGAACACAAAATTTCAATATATTAATCAAAAGTATTTATTACATCCTCTTCAAAATAAACCGTTTCGTTTGAAGCGCACATCGATGGTTAACCATCATTCTTTCTTCCAATCATCGAAGCATTTTTTGGGGTCGCTTTCGTGTAACCCTTTCGGTACTCTCAGCAAATTTTCTTTTATTGCGTCTGTTGAGTGTCATAAGGTGGAAGTTTAACCATGGAAATAAAAAAAAGATGCAGCTCATATCAGGGAAATTCGGGACTTGTAGAGCCGTATTTGTTGAATATTTCGTGAAAAATTATCGAACAACAAACGAGCATTAAGAAGAGATGTGCACTATCAAGCTGCAAAACCCAGGAGTTTTTTCGCCACAATTCAGGTCGTTTTGTATGAATTGCTTCATGTAAAAATTTGGATAATTATCTTTCTCGCAAAACACACGAATAATATTCTTTAGTTCTAGATAATTCAACATGCTGAATTCTACTTTAGCAATTCAAATTGCTGGATTTTAGCAGATTGATAGAATTTCATTAGGAGCACAAGAACAGTCAATAAAAATGTCAACATAACCTCGAATTTTTACCAAACTTTGACGTGGATTTTTTGTCTTGCTTAAACTTTCAGCCCAATATTTGACTGTTGACGTTCTGAATCAAAGCGAGGTCCATGTTTTAATCATCAGATTCCTATCCGATCATCAGTCCTATCAGCTTCTGGTTCATCTTCGACAAATTTGAAGTCTGTAATTCATCAAATAGTTTCTAAAGAACTATCCAGAAAAGCTTTTTGCAATATTTCCAGTACTTTTGTAGCTAAATTCCATTGCTAAAACTAAATTTCATAGTTGTTCTTCGTTCAGTTACACTAGCCATATTGAGAAATATCTGTAGCAAAATTCCTCTGTTCTGATTAAAAATAAATTTATTTGCAATTGATAAAAGGAACTGAATTCGGATTCGCAACAACTTTTTAAAGAAAATTGTGCGAGTTTTTTCTTTTTTTTTTTTTTTATTTTAATTTTTTTTCTCAGTAGTAAAATTTTGTTTATCTATCCTTAAGGGTATATTAATAAAGTTATTGAATAAGGAATCTATTTATATTTCCCAACAATAGTTGGGTTATTATAATGCAATTTTAAATATCCCGTATAGTTCGATTCATACAGAAGAGTCAACTCGCTCATGTCTGCAGTAGGGTCTAAATATTAGAATATTATCATGTGATTTTAGATACTTTATTAATCTAAAATATGATTACAAACTTAATAGAATAAAAATATTTAATGAAATTGCTATGAATGCTAACTTTACGTTTTAAATTTACGCCAGAAACTTTACGTTTTTGGCAGAAAAGCTTAACTTCAAGTTAAAAGCTGTCATAACTTTAAGTTATGGCTGAAACTTTATGTTCTGTAAGGAAATTTTCTGGATTTATGGGTATATAAACTCCAGAGTTTTCCCTAACTCTGCTTAGTTAACATAATATGTAATTAACTGTGTTTGGTATGCTTATATGTTTAGTCAGTCAGCTTTGGCGGAGGAAAAGAGTGAGAGCGCGAAGAACTAGCGTGGGAATGTAGTAGTTGGTTCTGAGTTTAGCTCGTAAAATACCCGAGTAAGTCTAGTATTGATTTTTAAAACTATGTTTGATTTAAAATTGTAAACATTTCTATATGCGGAACATGTAGATGAGAAATAGATATCTATAAGGATTAATGAAATGCGTTTTAACTCGATCCCCTCCACTTGTCTTTCCAGTTTAATAGAACTCAAAAATTTAAATAAAATAGTTTTATCTTTAACAGTAACTGGTTGTCATTCGGCAAAATGTAAGCTATTCGAAGTTAGTCTACATAGCTGTCATTAACCAATAAATTGAGTAATTTAACAGCAATAAACTTAGTTCTTCATCTGTGTTTGTTATTATTAATTACAAGCTGGATCCATGAAATTAAGCTAGCTGCGCTCATTAAAATCTTACATATTTTTTTTTTCTTTTTTACAACAACTAGGAGACTAGAGCGCAAACGGCTAGTCTTTAGGAAAAGTTCTTGTTTGGGGGAAGTTAAGTTGTTATTGCCGAAAAAGAAAAATACTATCACAAACCATCGGTATAAAACAGAACTGACTACAGAATATACAGAAAGGAAAAGTAAATATTGTTTTTAATGTCCTATATAAGTTAGCTCCTTCATTTCGAGTGACGTTTATTTTTCCCTCATCTAGAATGTGTGTTCTTTTCTTTGAACATTGATTTAATTTACGCAACCAAATGAATTTATTAGTCAGATTAAACTGCTCGAAAATACAATTAAATTGTTTATAGCTTTTTTTCTGTTGCTAATAATATGGGTTATTCCTCTTTCCTGTGTTTTATTTTAACTGTTGTCCGATTAACCGTGATTTTGGATTAACCATGCACATTATCCCTAGCATTGGTCCGGTTAATATGGTTTGATTTTTTGTTTAGTTGATTATGGCAAAGCACATGAAAGTTATCTTTCTATCTAAGTGGAGATATGCCTTCGTGGAAGACTTTCTAAGGGAAACTGGTTTGTCTACAGGTTGCACATAGGAAAAATAACGAAAACGTCCATGCAGCCAGGCTTTTCTCCTGGAATCGAATCCAGGTCGGAGATATCAGTGTTTAGCGATTTTACCGCTTGGCCGCTGGTGGTCTCTAAGTTAATATAGAGTTGACCTCAAAATATTATACTGACCTCCAATCACATTGTCTTTTAAAAGTAAATTTTAAAAAATTATCATGAAATATTAGATGAAGATAAATAACAAATAAATAAATAAAAAAGCCAAAACTAAATTAAAGCTCACTCAGAAAAATCTAAAATAGCAACCTAATAATGTGCCCATGAGCCGTGTCTTATAATCTCAAAACCGCACTTTAAATAGACGCGAACTAAATTTGCATTCTGGCGGGAAAACTGAAAGGGAGAAGTGAAAGTTCTGATCCTAAACATAAAATAACTACTTAATTAAAATATACTCACAACATGCTTCAAATTCGCACGAAATTTCTGTCAGAATACTTTTAGACATTTCTAAATTCAGTTACTATGCTTAATTTTATTTTTTAGGTTAGTCATTTTTGGGATCATTAACTCCTCTTCTACAACGAAAACTTCTTAATCTTTCATCAGAATTTTAATCTTCCATCTGAAGAATTTGTATAAATATGTAAAGATTTATTTCGGAACAGAAAACACGAAAAATCTAGAATTCCAACATACCACAGCAAGAAATACGAAAATTCCTTACATTCTTCTTCACTTAAAGAAAAACTAAAAACTAGCCAGAAAGAACGAGACCCAGTCGATCAACTACAGGTTACGACGATTTACCGTCCACTACATTTTAATTCTGACGTTATTATAGAGACATTTAGAATTCTTGAAGTCAAAAAAGTGAGAAATCGGCACTGTCACATAGAAATTCGTCAACACGAGAACATGCACGAGGAAAGGCGATAATTCCTCGTAAACAGGTCCTACTTTATAAAATGGCAACTTTTCTTTTCCCATTGAAATGCTACTAGGAAGTAATAAGTGAAATGTATGTTATCATCACTTATATTCTCTTTGAAATGTGCATTTTATGCAGGTGTTTGTTTAGATTCGTCTAGATATCTTACTACCATTCTGTTAAGATGATAGAAACTTACCGAGATTTTTTGCTTTCCCCTGTTTTTAAAACGAAATAGAGTGTAGTAGAAGTGGTGTATGCGTAATACAGAAACAATATTAAGGATATATTTTAATTGAATAGTTTATAAAGTCTGATGGTTTTCTTTACCTTATAGAGATTGATGCTATGAGAAATTTGTTTGTGTTTTCGTCTTTAAAAAAAAATTAAATTTTATCATCTAGAATGTAAACACTTGTAAAGTTTTACAATATGTTTATTTCAGATAAATTGCAGTCTTCGAATCAAGACTTAAGATTTTTAAAAAAGAGAATGAAAAAGTTTTAGAATTAGAGGTACATTGAGAGAAAAAAACGGCGGGGGACGGTTTCCGTATTTCCCGTTCTACTGGGCCGATTGAGAAATGCAAATTGCTTTTTCCATGTCTCGAAAGCTCGACTTAGGATATATATTAGATTTATATATAGCGGGGTTCCGACATGGGTATTGTGACACAAAATCGGACTTTTTCTGAAAAAACATGCCATTGTTTTCCATATTTCGATTCTACGGCTCGAATTATGCCTAGATATTAAATTGTGTGATTTTGGGGGAGAAATTTACGAAGAAATTTAAAAATTTATCTTAGCGCATTTTTTTAGTTTGCGTCAGAAATAATTCACTCAGCGAACTTCTTAATTTATAGCAACCTATTTTCCTCTCCTTTTTTCCATTGTTCACAAGCGGGGAAAAAGTCATCGTTCATACTTTCAAATAATTTTAACAAAGTTCGTAAACCACATTTTCGTTATTATCGCTTGTAATAAATTCGCCAAATTTTAAAACGCGCCAAAATGTAAATTCACGTGTATCTTAGGAAATTTTGAATAAAGAAATAAAAAACTCTAATTTTTTGCAGGTATTCTTAGAAATACATTTACTTTAAGATGATGGCAAAAAAATTTATAGGTTATAATTCAATTTTTTTTCGAAGAATTTATAAAAATGATTTTAAAATACAAATTTTAAAAACAAATCATAAAAAATTGGCTATTTTTACGTGGAAGGAACCTAAATTTCGAAATATGAAAGGAAGAATCAAATAAGTTTAATATAAAAAGAATATATATCAAATTCAATTAACATTGAGGAGCTAACATTTTGAGAGCTAATGCTTTAAAAACTACTCGTACCATTTTTACAAAACTTGGCAGTTGGGCATAATTTGAGTCGTAGAATCGAAATATGGAAAAAAAATTGACATGTCATTCCAGAAAAAGTCCGATTTTGTGTCAAAATACCTATGTTAGAAAAATGCTATATATAAATCTAACACTTATCCCAAGTCGCACTTTCGAAACAGGAAAAACGCAGTTTGAATTTCGTCAATCGACCCAGTAGAAAGGGAGATATAGAACTGCCCTCCCCTTTTTTCTTCACAGTGTACCATTAGCATTGCTGATACGGAAACACAATTTATATGACACAATATGTACTCAAGTCTGAAAAGCAAATAGTTTTTTTTTTATTTTACTTAACAAAAGCTTGCTTCTTTACTGCATCAAGAATTCATATTTCTACTTGAATCTGCAAAAGACTCATTATATTAAAAAATCTCAGATCCCCTGAAAGATTTTCTATATTTTACCTTTAGAGATTTCCTATACTTTACCATTAGAGATCCATTAAAGGTCCTCTGGCCTTAAAAGTGCTCTTCAAATAGAAATTATTCTCTCGTAGCAATTTACGTTGATATAATTTATTGCAATAGGACGTAGCATTTACTAGGATATTTCCGAATTTATCTTTAAAGATGGAAAGGGGAAATCTAATTGATTCTATCCATAAAATATCCTTTACTTCTAACTTATTGTATTATTTCTAGAACTTGTGTAATAAATGACAGAACTTCCAACTATATGTTTCGTGGTTCTAATAATTCACATAATTACTGTTTCATGAATACTACACTCCGTTACTAAAGTGCAACAAATACAGAATTCTCTCTCGAACGGGATTAATCTAGTTAAAGTGGTTTAATTATATCGCGCAAAGCTCTCGAGGTCCAGAATAAATATATTTTCTGTCAGTATAAATTGTTAAACTTAGATGCTCGCTTATTAGAAAATTATGTTTAGGATGTTGCCCTTTAGCGTGTTTTATTTCTTGTTATGATAATAAGTAATTTTAAGTTTTGCATTTTGTTTTAATGTTAGAATCTTTATCGATTTTTAATTAATGTGGATGAACTAATGATTATAAAAATATATTTTTCGATTTAAAAGATGTATGCAGTACCAAAATCGAATAACACAGAAGTCGTATGTGTGTGATACGTACCGTTTCTGTATAATCATCGTCAAATCCTGTGATATTAATAAGCTATGCACTGCTTTTTGAATGATCAGTAGGCTTTCTGATGCTATATTAAACGCATGTTTGCTATCAAATGGGCCCAAGTGATCAATCCGGGTAAATCAGGCTTCGCTTTAAAGCAAAACTGCCGCCCCGTATAAATTAGATATTAATAATTCAAAGCAAAATATGCCTTTATTTAACTGTTGTTTCTGAGAACTACTTAGTTAGCTCCTTAAAGTACTATCACAGAAGCCTTTATTTTCGACAACCAACTTGTTTCAAACAAATGCCCATTGGATTTATCACTGAAAGAATTTTCTTTCTTCCTTCCACAAAAACTTGTGGATTGCTTGTATTTCAACGAATCAGCTTTCTGAATCGAAATTCTATGTTTGTTATGGAATACATGTTTCTTATTTACGTAGTAATCCCACGGATCTGTAGTGATTAGCTGTTTTTTACCTTCTTGTACGAAGTAGAAAGTATTTTGACCGTAATCGAATGCAATTTAACAATATTTTTGAGTGACATCTGTATATAAGAACAGAAAAAGGATTCTTTTTTTTTTCACAAAATGGGTTGCAAAAAGGATTTAAAATAGATTCAGAAGACGTTTTTTTACTTCCTTGTACGAAGTAAGAACAGAAAAAAATTACTCTTTTTTTCCCCAAAATGGGTTGTAAAAAGGATTTAAAATGGATTCAGAAGACATTTTTTTACTTCCTTGTACGAAGTAAGAACAGAAAAAAGGACTCTTTTTTTCCCCAAAATGGGTTGCAAAAAGGATTTAAAATGGATTCAGAAGACATTTTTTTACTTCCTTGTACGAAGGAAGTATTGTAATCGAGAAAAATTTCGGGTATCATATTTCAACGAAAATATCTATTTTGACCGCTTTCGAATGTAATTTAACGATGTTTTTGAGTGACATTCGTACGTAAGAACAGAATAAAGGGATCTTTTCCCCCCAAAAAAATTATAAAACTGATTTAAAATGGATGCTGAAGAGATTTTTTCGTGGCATCTATGCGTACGTACGTATGTATGTTTGTATGTATCTCGCATAATTCAAAAACGAGTAGCCTCAAAACGTTGAAATTTTGTACATAGCACTGCTATAACATATAGATGTGCAACTCCTATTTTGGTTGCAATCGGGCGCACCAAAAATATATGTGTATATATATATCCACTCTGTTACTCGGCTCAGAAAGCTCAGTTTTTTATTCTTATATGTTGGGAAATTGTGCATTTTTTGTTTTAGAAAGGATTAAATTATGTTGTTCTTAACTTCCGGTTAAGGTTTTTATGCCTTTAGTAAATCTGCATGCAATATTTGTAGAATTATCAACAATTTAAAAGTTGTTTAAGTGCGCCTAAGCTTAATCATTTTTCTCATGGCGGGCATATTTGTTTACATTTGAAACTTAGGAGAATAGTTGTTCCCAATCTAGAGAAACTAAGCTTCGCAACAACAGAGATAACTCCTTCTTTTATTATTGCGACTTAAATCAGGCTTAATCCATTTTGAAATTTATTCGAGGAAATACGTGTTTAAGATTTACTTCGTAATTTTTAATATAGATATTTTGAGTTTTTAATGTATTTTTTCCTTGTCGCGAAGTGAGAACAGAATTACTTGAATGAGAATTACTTAATCGTCTGTGAAAAACTGTTTCTCTTTTTGCTTAAATTTCTTTTATACATCGTTTTAGATTTATTATAGAATTAGAATAGAACACGTGGCAACAATTTGATAATTCTTCAGATGATATACATAATTTTTGTGCATTCTGAATTATAAAATGAATGAGATGTAATACTGTTAAGTGAACCTAGCGCCAGAGTGTCGCTATGGTAAACAAATATAGTGAATTTTAAAGAGTGGATTTATTCTATTGTGATTTATGCTCTACCGATGAAGTAGATTTAATTCTATTCAATAAGTTTAAATGAAATGCAAAATGCGTATAATTTAATATTCTGTTCAAGGAAGTCATGTGGTGTACACATCAGATTTTTATTAATACGTGACAAAATGAGAAAATTGGACCAAAGATTTGCCCTTTCCGAATACCGTCATGTGGATGCCAACTTTAGGCGGCTGCCTATATTGCCTTTGCCTGCAGCTGATTCTGCTAACGTTATTATAGTTTTAGATATTAAATAATTTAAGTTGATGGATATTTATCAAACTGGAGTCTTGGTTCTGGTGTTCCGTTAAAATGAAACGACGGGGTAAATTTTGTAAAGATGAAACGAAGTCTTGCTAAATGATGATTAGTTTCGGCTGATAAATTCATGAAGCGGGGAGTTAGGTGCTCTTAAATCAAAGTCTAAAACCCTTTTAGTCCAACCTAGTAAATTTAGCGGAGATTAACCATCATCTAGCTCTTAAAAAGTTCATGAATCACAGAATTAGATGCCCTTAAACATCTAAAGCTTTTTAATCCTGTGAGCACTTTTTCATGTTTGGTCCTCTAAAGGTATCCTTGAAGTGTTAGTGTAACATGGTGAAGTCAGTATCGGGTACATTTTGCTGGGAAATGACTGCTACTGGAAGGGTATTGATTGTATTCAATTGATTCCTCAAACTATCTTAACATCAGCAATAATTTTCTCAAAACTAGTTAAAGTTTATATTTCTATACATGACACGAATCGAAATATTTGAGCAATGGCTATGAATATGAAATAAATGAAATATTATGGTTGTTTGAATTTTCCCAAATTAGGAATTTGATTTTTTAATCATTAGAGAGATTGGGAAGATTAAATATATTTGTGAACATTATCGGATTCGGATTCGAGAAAATTTAGGATTTATCCTAATGGTGATTCCTTGGTATTCTTATGTGTTATGTGTATACAGTGAAATTTCTATTGAGACAGCCTCCACGACAAGAATGAAAGCCAGAAGGCTGCAGCTAACCATACCCTTTTTCTGAAATTAAAAGCCTATTTCTCATTAGTGTCCTTCTTGGCAGCCCATTTTCAGTGGTTCTCGAAATATGTGGGCTCGATTAACCCCTAAAACTATATATACATATATATATATATATATATATGTGTGTGTGTGTGTGTGCGTATGTGTGTGTGTGTGTGTGTGCGTATGTGTGTGTGTGTTCAGTAATTTCTAAGAGAGAAATAAAATATTTGCAAGCATGGCCAATAGAACATCTTTTATGTCTTGACGAAAACATTGGTTTTGTTGTAGGTGAACATTCTTGTTAAGTCGCTGATAACTTGATGCTCTAAACACTCCTGTTCTTGAAGAACTTTTACAATTTTTAGATTCTGTGGTAAGAAAAGCAGCGACAACACTGGGTAGCCAGAGAAGCAGAGAGCGAATGTTATCTGCACGAGATGGAAGTTTACTAAGGACTGTTTTATACTTTCTTTTGATTGGTGTTTGAGGTTCAGCTTGTAGAATTTTAAATCATTATTGACTGAATGTTAATGCCTGGTTCAGTAGCCTTCTGCAAGAATAATATAACAGTGCTTAATTTTGAAATAACGCATTTTAGAAAGGTTTGAGAGTCATTAGGATTTTTTTGAAGCAAGAAGACGTGAAAAATGAGCAATGCTCTCGCCGGACTCGAACGACGGACCTCACGAATATGAGCCGAGAGTGTTGACCACTACACCACGAAGGCATGCTATGAAGGCGAGAGAAATACCTTACATAGTCCCTCTTTTAAAGGACGACTGGGGATTAGGGGACCCAATCGCCAAATGCTGGTGATAGAGAATCATCATCCGCCACCTTGTTTATTTCGGGTCCCACTGTAGAGACATTAGGTTACTTCGAAGCAAGAGACTTGAGCAGTGTCCTCGCCGGGACTCGAACCTCGTACCTCTGGAATACGCGCCAAGTGTGCTGACCACTACACCACGAAGGCATGCTAAGAAGGAGGGAGAAATACCGTATAGGTTTACTGAAAGTAATTATTATTTTTAGGGTGGGGAGGAGAAATAACCAAATTGAAATGGTGAGTTAGCGGATTATTGCAAATCTTGCTTACTCTATGTAGAAAATAAAATCATTATTTCATTGTATATTTGCTTATATAAATAAATAGAGTTACTTTGTATCATTTTAAGTAGCAGTAGCAGCAGAAATAGAAAAATGGATTTTTTAATTATTTATTTTATGTTGTTAATTTTTCGGTGTCCGTGATATTCATAAATTCTTTCGAACCTTTATTATAAGAACCCCTACAGAACTTTCACAGAAACCCAAGGTTTCGCGGAACACATTTAAAAATTACTATTTAAAATCAATTAAGCATCTTGAAAAATGTATACTGTATAGTTTTATCTTTTTGAATTTTTTATGTCAACAAAAGCATTTGCCGTAATTAATATAGTGGCAGTCATTTGAAACTTACGAAGTTGCTAAATGGAAGCAATATATGAATTAGGTATTAACAGTATTTCGCCACTATTCACCATGAAAAAAAAAAGCCTGGGAACGGGTTATTTACGAAGTGAAAACAATAAAGAAAATTCGCTTTACCATTCTCTATATAGCAATCGATGAGTATTTTGTTACATAAGGTGGTGTGTGTATCTTTCCCATCGTTATTCATTAGATATGCTACAACTCAGAAATAAGTACAATAATCAGTAACTCAACTTTCGTGTTGAGAATGGAGAGGATTTTGTTGTCTCGTAATGCTTCTCACATATAAAACGATCATTTTTTGTTTTTTTACGTTCGTATCAAGCTACTAAAATTTTCAGAAAAGAAATGCGAATCTGATTCATCCAACATCCGCATTCCGAGAATAGAATACTGTGATACGAAACATTTCCAATTCCGCAATAAGCATCGCGAGCGCCGCTCAGAATCTCTCGCACAATGGTTCCCGCGTCCGCTTTCCAAACAAAATCATTTTAAACTCGTAAACCGCAACACAGACGGAGAAAGAGAAGATGCTAAATAGCATCCTCATCCAGATGGGAGTACCGAGAGTCGAGGATGCTTTCTGGCATCCGGGTCGCATCATCCGATTTCATCCCGCCTCACCCTCTATCCTTTACTCCTATGTCCTCTCCCCTCTCCCCGGCGTCGTGGCGTAGTAGTAGTAGGAGTAGTGGCAGTGACTGCTTTTGTTCGATTGCTTAAAGTTCAGGGGTCTTACATAAATTGAAAGCGGGAAGTTGCTGGTTTGAATTCTATCGCTATGAATCTTAACATTGTGAGAATGAAAATGGAGAAATAATGTTTTCTACTCTCGTAGCGTAATCTATTTAATACATCTGTTAAACAAATGAGGAGGTATACTTAAAAATTTGTTTCTTTAAACAGCAGATGACTTCATTTTGAATGTCTTTTTTAATGAATAGTGGGGCCATATATCATTAATCCCGTCCAAGGCACTATACGTCAGAAAAAAGTGACAAAATTAGCGGAGTCACGGAATTATGAAATTATGTGAACATTTCACGACTTTGGATTTATGCGAAGAATCCCGCGGCCGCCGAAGTTTCGGAGTTTCAACTGTCATTGGGCTATTCTTCAGCTACCTATCAATAACAAGTACCTAATTGATCATTTTTAAACGTCTGAATTTTGATAATGTGAACGAGCCCATTGTTTGGGATCAAAATTTGCATTAAAGTGGATGGCAACCGAATACATTTATGTATATATATATTATTTAAATGTCGGGCATAAGCCCTTTTTTAGTCTATCGCAGGGCGGTTCCTAGTGGGGGTGCAGCTCGTAAAATTACGCGGGTGGACAAAATCGGGGGCGGACAGACTCTCGCGATGCCATGCCTCATATTTTAAATTCATTAGATTCATTGTAAGTACTTGTCACATGTAAGTATTTTTTATGCAGTTTGTCATATGTAAGTACTTTCTGTACAATTTGTCATATATAAGTACTTAATGAGTATGAAATAAAAATTTTATTAATCCTTGGGCATTTTGCTTTGAATTTGGGGTCAGAAATCTAAAAAATAAAAATCTAAAAAAAAAGTACGCTAGCAGCCAATGGTCTAGGAACGGTACTGGACTTTCGCTACTACTAAGGCCAAAAATGGTGGTAATTTTATTGTGGAGGTACCTAATTAGCGGCTACCGTTACGTATGAACGGTACGAACGGCTAATTAGCGGCTAACATTACCTAATTACGGCTACCGTTACTTCATAGTACGCTATGAAGAGACAGTACTATGTAAATAGTTACATCCATTCCTTTCTCGGGGATTCGAAGCCGGACCCTTCGGCATGCAGTCGGCTCCCCTAGCCACTATACCGTTTGGGTGTCTTGCATTGCATATATCCATGAATTTAATTGGATGGCAGATTTTTAAGTTTAGAAAAAGAATTATTTTGCATCAAAACTGTTTGTCGATTCTGCAGTTTTATTTTGTGTAATTCTATAAATGACCTGTTCTAGTATCTTACAATCTAAACCTGAGGCGTAATTAGTCAAGATTCAACGTTTTGGTTTGAAATAAAATTACTTTGCAGAACTTTTTCTCAGAAATTCTAGTAGATAATAATATTAAAGTTATTTAAATATGAACAGTAATTCAACAATTCAAACGGAAATTTAAATGTACTGCTAAAAATCTGTATCCGCAAAATCCCTTAAAATAAGCACCATAATAATGATAGTACTTTACTAGTAGTACTTCACATTGTAGGTTCAGAAAGATAATAACACCCTATTTGAAGAAACTGATAATCAATGCGTTTCGGGCATTATTTCGATGTGGTTTTGGAATAAAATTTGTTGATATTAATTCATGCGCTGCAATTTCTTTTTCAAAGATCTCATTGCAGCGTATTTTTACTCGCTTCGTATGAGTGATTTCATCTTTTATTTACTGTTTCTGTTTAAACTGAACTCTACTTCTTGACATTACTTCTTGTCACTTTTCGCTTTTTATCATTTATCTCAAGTTAAATTTCCAAAGCAATCGAAATTCTTTTACAATGTATGCGGCCTGTTCGGTGTAGGAACTCCAGAATATGATGGATATCTCTGTAACTTTCAGTTTTAAAAAATGTGATCGTGTAGGATGCCAGTTTAGTGAAGTTTTACAATGATAAATTTCCAAATTATTGTTCCATGAAAATTCGATATATTTTATTTTTTTATTCAAAAAAGTAACTGAAAATAATTTAGTTTTTATTTTTTTCCTGGCAATATATATGGCGTCTCAGTTCCAAGGCTAAAACTTGTAGGCAGGGTAGGCTGCTCCCAGAATCACGTAGTGACTCGGAATCCCATAGCAATGCAGGGTAGAAAATGACATGCACATGCTGTGGTGTACATAGAAAGCATCAGAAATGAAAGGGCATCGTGTAAATGAATATGCGTTGAAGTCCTAAATGTACCTTCAAAAAAGTAACAGAGGCCAAAAGAGATGGTCGGAGTGTGAAAAGGTCGGAGAAATGACTATCGTTTAAATATTTCAACATTTCAGACGTGTGAAAAATTCACGAGTGAATTTTGTAAATGTCTAAATGTGCTGCTTCTTCATATAGCAAGAGAGGAGAGGTGTTTTATAACAACTATGAAATTAGTTCTGATGAAGCCAGCGATTAATGCCAGCGACGATATAAATTGGCAAAGATTCCGATCAATAAGTGATAAATCAAACAATTGTGCCATTCTTTAACGTGGAAGATTGAAAGGATAAGTGGTTATTTATTTTTTAAATAAGGAAATTATGCAATACAAGTTAGATATATTTAGGTGTATTTACTAATTATTGATACAGGATACGAAAAACATAAATAAGTATGAATTCAAACCTTGAGATTATAGTGGATATTCGATTGTGGCAACTTTCCAGGATACATAGACATTGTTTATTCATATTCAAATGAAGTCCCAGTGCTGAAATAAATGTGCTGATGAACGCATACTTTTTTTTATGCTAAGATATCATCATTTTGAAAATGCTTCCCTGCATGCTGTTCCGAAGAAGGCAGTTCCCAAATTTTAATAATTTTTGCAAAATGCAAGGAGAAACAAAGAAATGGATGTTAACTCATACCTTCTTTTACTAAAACCAAACTGGCTTATCCAGGGTTACGCCAGATTTTTATTCATTCCTTCTCTCTTGCGCTTTTGGTTCAGCTGCGCCATACATTCCATGCTAAAACTGGCAGTGGGAAATTTTTTGTGCCCCTTTCTTGAATACCTAAGGACCCTTTTGGGGTGCTCCTTTTCCTTGATGTCCTAAGCACGTGCTTGTATTGCCTAATGGTTTATCCACCCCTATCCTGTGTGCTTTATCTTATAATACACTTCCGTCCTTTTTATTCGTTTATTTTGAACTTTTTAATTGAACTAAAGGTTTTCTTGGGGTAAACTTGTAGACATATTTTCAATACAAAAAGGCATAAATTTAGCCCATTGTTTTGTACAGAAAAATGTAAAAACTGGTTACGGCTAGTGACTTCAAACTATATTCGATTTGATCTATTATTAAGTAATAGTCGTTAGCTAATGTTGCGTACATATATATCTTAGCAACAAACCTTACTTTATATTTGGGGAATCTAGTAAAAGATATTGTTTCATTTCTTCCAAAAATATTAATATCCAAATCGCATAAATTAAAAGCTCCTAATAATGAAACAAAGCACTGTATTTTATCCTTTTCTTTAAGTACAATTGAGTTTTTCACCTCTTCAAAATGAAATTTGCTGTACATTACTAAAATACGGCCTGTTGCCCTTTTGCAACTTTTGTACACATATGAGAAAGAAAGTGTAACTTACAATAAAAACTTACAATCTGCACTGGATACTTTGAAATTCACTAAATGTTATTATCCGTGAGACTTTCTAAATTGTATGTATATATACCACGCTCTAGTCATTGATTTTTGATACTAATTAGAGAATGCTATACAAGCAGCCCTAACATGATGTAACGTTCTACTGTCTATCTGTTGTGTAGAAACTGGAGAATAGTGACTGTACCGAAGAAGCGTTAAAACTACCCTTTATTAAACTCTTTAAATTATTTACAATGCTTTAACTTGACGCTAGCATACTACGCCTGTGCTTGGGCGGTAACTGAATCAGTAGGATCAAAACTCAAGAATTCAGGATATTAACAAGTAGTGGAATTAAACTACAGGGCTCATATAATCATGTATCCTACAGCGCGTAGATGAGTCTAGTTGCAGCAAGGTAATAACTGTAAAGCTACGTCTAGCCAGCAATAAATGCTAAGCCGAAGCTTGCGTAAAACCGCTCACAGAGATTTCCCAGACTCTCTAACTTTCCCTGCTAGAGCATCGATTAAACGCTTTCTCTCACTGGTAGAATTTGCATTCCTTACGGGCACTACCAAATTTAAATATTCTGGCACTGACAATTAGGGTAATGAAGGCTTATAGGAAAGTATCTTAAAATTAAATTTAACTGGTTATTTAAAATAAATATAAATCCCTACATTTGTCCATGCCAGAATTTAACAGACTTGGATAACGGTCCTTAAAGACCTGTTACAAACCGATAAATTCTACAACTAACAAGACCTGAGCCCCGTTTACACTGAAATTTAAAAATTTTAAATTATAACAGAAGGATCGTTTTACATCATAGTTCTGTTTCACTATCTTCCTCGTCTTTCCAGTGGCCTTCAGTCATCTCCTTCCAGATGACTGCAATACTTATGAATACATGATTCTAACAATAAATAACACTTTAACTTCCCACTACAATCTTTTATTAAGTTTCTAACCTTTTTGCATTTAGCGTAGCTTTTTCAGCTTTTCCGCACATTACAGTGTTTCATGCATTCACCATTGTTAAATTACATCCATGCTTAAATTTTGAACTTTAACCCCCTTTTGGCTCTCCCCAATGTGTGGGGTGAAAACGCAAGTGTTATAGTGGACAAATCTGCACCTAAACGCACATCGACTTGTTAGCACATAACAACCTTTTTAGACACACCCTAAATTCATTTCTAAGTTCTGCATGAGCTAATAAACATGAAAATTAACATTGAGTGTGGGTGGAGAGCCCTACAAAACACATGCATACCAAATATTTTCTACATTCGTCTTAAACACATGAAAGTTTTCGCTCAAAATCGCATAATTTGATTTAACTAAAATTTCTTTTGAGCCTACTCAATTGACTACATTAAACTTTAAATGCATTAACTTTTACATTTTGAATTTTTAGCTCTAAATACATATTATACATGCTCTTTTGAGCTTTAAACCTTCATTAAAAGTATCATTTACTTTAACACAACAGATATTTCAACATTTTACAAACAAATACTTTTAAGACAGTAGAGAATAAAATGAAAATTTTACTTGAATGAATCCTTTTCTTCGCCAAAAGTGCAAGCCTAAAATAAATTTTCATTAACAAGTACTAATACGAAGCTGCTTGTATCAGGCCAGATCTTTTGGCGCGTTAACATAAATAGTTTTTCGACAAACAAAACCGAACTACTAGTTCTTTACATTCACATAACATTTGTATAATACACTATACTTTGTGCTTTCGCCAAATAAAGCTGAAAGAACTTTAGTTCTCAATCGAGGCAATAGCTTTTAACATGGAATTTCGTATTTGAAACATTTTCATGCAACTTTACATAACAGAAAAGAATTATAAAAAAATTCACTTATCTCTGTCTTTTGAAGCTTGGTATTCGGCCATTCTTTTGTTGCAGAATTTTGTCCAAATCAGCTGGTTCATATAGGAGACTTTCCGTCTCTGCTTCCTGTCCGCTAGTGGAATTTGGCTTTTCCTTTTCTGACCCTTGATGAGTGATTTTTTAGGATGCACTGGGGGCGTCTCTTGTCTTTTCCTTATGTCCGGCAAACGGTATTCGAGGACGCTTGCGTGTAAACTCTAGGTTGTTTCGATCTTTGCTCTGTGCCTTCAACTTCGGCAGGCTTCTTATTCATTTTACGGACTGGTGGTCTTGTTTCTAGTAATCTTTCTATACGCCACCTCGTTGATGTATCCTGGGGTTGTCTACTGCGAGACCTTGTCATGACACGGCAATAACTTGTTTCTAGCTGGGACGTTTCTTTCACCCTTGAATTTTTTCTTTGCTGGATCTTCCACATGTTGAGGGATTATTTTATCCGGAATTCTTCTGCTTATCTGAGACTTTGTAGTTTCGTTAGTGCTTTGCTTTTTCACGGGTGGTGGAAGTTGTGGTGGGGTCAGAATTGTCCCTGGAGAAGCCGCCTCTTCTGATTCGGAAGCCTGGAAGAAATCATGTAAGACAGCGAAATGTTGACGATCAGAATATCTCTTCAATTGATCCGGACTAGCCTTTATTCTTTCTCCAAATCTGTTTTTAAGTAAATCCCAGCCGCAACGATCTGCTGTACAATGTACAGCCCTTTAAATTTATGGGCAAATTTTGATACGACATTTTCTGGTGCGCTAGACAAAGTGAATTTTCTTTTCAATACCTTATCTCCCACTTTAAAATCTGATTCACGGCGTTTTCTATCGTAACAAAGTTTCTTCCCCTCTCTTGCTACATCAGAATTTTTCAAAGCTTCATCGATCAGCTTTTGAATAGTTGCGTGTTTAAATTCTGGTTCTTGCTCTTGAACAAAAAAATTGTCTAAAGGAGTCAACATCTTCCTACCCAGAAATAATTCAGCGGGCGTTTTACCCGTTGTATCCTGCTTGGCAGTTCTTAAAGCATAGGCTAGTTCATCAACGCAGCCATCCCAGCGTTTATGATAATTTTTAACCTAACTTCTAATTATTTTAACAATGTTTTTACTAACTTTTTTCGCGATGCTTGCTTGTGGTCTGTACGGGACCATTTTCATATGCCTTTTGTCAAGCCCTTTACACAGGTTCTCAAAATTTTGACTAACGAATTGCCTACCATTATCGCTTATTACTTTTAACGGTGCACCGTATTTTAAAATAAACTTATGCAAGAACGCATCTGCAACTATCTTAGCCGACGCTCGCTTTAAAGGAATTATTTCTATTCACTTACAAAAAGTGGTCTGGAATCACCAAAAGATATCGGTTTTCATTTAACTCACTTTGGGGAAAAGGGCCAAGAAGGTCTGTTCCAAGGATCTCGTTCGGAAAAGTTGAGCGAATACTGTTTACCGGCCGGGGTACAATTAACGTCGTTAATTAACTGACATAACTTACCGGACTTGACATACGCTGTTACTACCTTCTCTAGTAGCGCAAAATACACCGCCTCGCGTACTCTACGCACAATTTTCCTCACCCCTAAATGACCGGCTGTGGGGCTGTTATGAAGTTCCTGCAAAATACTCAACCGTAGTGTGGTAGAGATGGCTGGTTAGAATTCATGGTTTTCATTAGTCGATTTAGTATAGTAGAACAACAGATTATCTATGATCTCTTAATTTCGGCCCCTATTTCTAATTGCAGCAAGATCTGCATGTTCAGAATTATCTGGATCCTTTAAATAAGCATAGATATTACCTAATTCTGGATCTTTCGGCAATTCAGTTGTAATTGTTTGCCGGGAATCTAAAATTTTAGAAGTTAACATAGCACATTTTATTTGATTCCTATTTTCATCCAGTTTAATTCTTGACAAGGCGTCGGCCACTGTATTTTCCTTGCCGGGAGTGTGCTTAATTATTAAGTTGTATTCTTGTAACTTTAAGGCCCATCTAATTAATCTAGGAGTTAAATTCTTTCCAGAATATAATTTGCCTACGGTCGCATGATCAGAGTAGATTTTAACTGGAGCTTTTCCAAAGTAGACCCTAAACTTCTGAACTGCCATTAACACTGCTAACGTTGCTGTGTAGTTCCTTTGTGTCTGACTCAAAGTTTTGCTTAAAAATGCCAAGGGGTACCTTTTTTGAGTTAAAACTGCATCCACGGCGTAATCTGAAGCATCCGCCGGAATCTCCAAGTTCTCGTCCCCTTCCAGGAATTTTAACACTGGGGCATTAATTAGAGTTGTTTTCAATTTTTCAAAAGCGGTGGTTGCCTCCGCTGTCCATGCAAAACATGCTTTCGCTTTAAAACTAACAAAGATTTAACAATAACGGCGAAATTTTGGATAAACGAACAATAATATGAGCACATGCCAATAAAAGATGAAAGTTTTTTCGCAGTATTTGGCGAAGGATAATTTATAATTGCTTTTATTTTAGAATCCTCAGTCTCGATACCCTTAGCTGAGATTTTTATCCTAAATATCGCAATCCTTAGTTGCGAATTTACATTTTGCACCATTAATAGTTAAACCTGCTTCCTTTAATAATAAAAAAACTTCGTGGAGGTCTTCCACGTGTTGTTCAATAGTGTCACTAGTTATGATAATGTCATCGAGATAAATCAAAGTGGATTTTCCTAGGACGGGAGGTAAAATTATGTTCATAGCGCGTTGCAAAATTGAGGTGGCCTCGCAAAGCCCAAACGGCATGCGCAAAAATGCATAAGTGCCCGATTTTGTAATAAACGCTGTCTTATTCACATCTTCTTGTTTCATGGCTATTTAAAAGTGGCCTGAAGTAAGATGAGTGGTCATATATTTTGTAGACATAATTTTCCGTGTTATTTCTCCTATTACCGGTAAAGGATAAGTAGGGAATTTAGTCATGCTATTAAGTTTTCGGTAATCGATCACAGAACGATAAGATTTTGGATCCGAAGGGGGCAAGTTATTTCTGTTTCTGCATAGTACAACCGGGCTAGCTTATTCACTATTGATGGGAATAATTATTTTATCCCTTAACATTTGTTCTATGTGATGTTCTATTATTGAATCTTTCTCTTTATCATATCGATAAGGTTTTACTTTACAAGGTTCGCTTGATTTTAGTTCTATCCCATGGGTAATAATTTTTGTATTCCCTGGCTTCTCAAAAAATAACGTATTAAATCTACTTACGAGTTGTTCTAGCTTGGGTCTTTCATCTTGTTTTAGATGCTGAAGGTCGATATCAGAAACATTTACCTCTTCCACCACCGTTGGCACCATAGCCAAGAAAATAGAATTTTCTGCAAAGTTTATTGTGGCGTTCGCTGCCCTAACTCACCTGAAATTACATTGTTTTGCAAATTTTTAACAACAAAAAATAGAACTTTCAAAACTTGGTTTTTTACCTGAACGTTCAACGATAGCTTTCCGACACATTCGCAAACTTTCCCTATGCGGCAATTATTTCTGTGCTGCAATTTTTAAGCAAAATTAAAGCTCCGAAAATTTCTATAGTAAACTTTTTGGCTTAAAAAATTTCCTTGGGCGCGGGTGTCCACGAGTTCTACGGGTACGTCATTCACAAGAACCTGGATTACCGGTAGTTGGGAATTCTTGACTACCACGGTATTTGCATACAACTTAGAGGAATTTTGCGATGCACAGGGGGGTCTGAGCTCTCAGTTTCTCAGGTCCTTCTATTAGTTTAAATTCTCCTTTCCTCCTGATGTTTGCTGGGTGCACTGGCAGTCTTTGGCTTTATCGTTTTCATTCTTGCTCGTTGATGGCGTAGTTAGAAAGCGTTTTCCTCAGTTGTATTTGTTGCTTTCTGCGGCCGGCTGTCGGGAGAACTGCTGATAGTGTCCCTGCGTAGGAAATCTCGAAATTTTCTGCTATCCGCCGATTTTGGAACTTTATTGCTACTTCGAATAGCTATTGCAGCGTTCGTGGGCTTCTCAGCTCCACGAAATCTTGTACTACGGGTAATAATCTTGGTAATATAATTTCAATTACTTCGTTATCGAGCTTCCTCCCATATTCACTAGTTTGACTTTACGCAGGATAAACTCGGTAAGGTGTTCAGCTTTCTGTTGATAAAAGGTGTAGAGTTCGGCTTCAAGTTTCGCAGGATCTTTCACGATCGGGAAGTCTTTTAGGAGTGCTGCTTTGAAATTTTCAAAATTGTAGGTGAGGCTTCCGACTTCCCAGAGTAAGAAAGAATTTTCCAATTCTTTTCCACCAAGACTCCACCTGTCCTCGGAGGGCACTCGAGGGGATAGCTACTTTTTTGTCTTCCGGGTACCTGATGCAACTGAAAGTGCGTCTCAAAGGATTCCAGGAATGAAATGACGGAGTTTTTATCGTCGAACACCACTGTTGGTTTAACTGCTGCTCTCATGGTGTGTATTAAAAAGCCAAATCCATCCAATGGGCTTGTCACCATCGGGTCTACGACTTCTGTCTCTTGTAAGGATGACTGTCCGTCTTGATTATTTGCCATTGGATTCGAGTAGGATGTTCGGGCGCCAGATGTAACGTTCTACTGTCTATCTGTTGTGTAGAAACTGGAGAATAGTGACTGCACTGAAGAAGGGTTAAAACTACCCTTTATTGCACTCTTTAAATTATTTACAATGCGTCAAACTGACGCTAGCATACTAAGCCTGTGCTTGAGCGGTAACTGAATCAGTAGGATCAAAACTCAAGAATTCAAGATATTAACAAGTAGTGGAATTAAACTACAGGGCTCATATAATCATGTATCCTACAGCGCGTAGATGAGTCTAGTTGCAGCAAGGTAGTAGCTGTAAAGCTACGTCTAGCCAGCAATAAATGCTCAGCCGAAGCTTGCGTACAACCACGCAACAGAGATTTCCCAAACTCTCTA
>KK121085.1:418333-432279 GCA_000611955.2 Stegodyphus mimosarum
TATTTAAACTCTTTCTCCCACTGGTAGAATTTGCATTCCTTACGCGCGCTACCAAATTTAAATATTCTGGCTTTGACAATTAGGGGAATGAAGGCTTATAGGAAAGTAACTTAAAATTAAATTTAACTGATTATTTAAAATAAGTATAAATCCCTACGATGGTTTAAAATTTTGAGTTACCAGATTCTTAAAATCAAATCTTTGAAAATATAAATTAGTTATTTTTGTCTATATAGTTCTTTTTCAATTTCTTGTTGTGTGCAAGACGATGAATTCTAATACGAATTAAATTATTTTCATTTATTCAGTTAGATTTCGATTTTAAAAAGCGTTTCTTACCTTAAGTGTACATGCCGGATTTTTTTTACAATATACGACAGAAGTTTTAAAATATTTGTCTTTACCTTAATGAACATAAGTATTTATCCATCATTTAATTCAAGGCTGATGTCATGGATTCCTTGCTATATCAGCTCAAAGCTTAGAAATATTTTATGCTTTACCGTAATTTTCTTTAATATCATGTTTACTTTTTCTTTTTTTTTTTTTTTTTTTTTTTTTTATTTTTTTTTTTATTAGGAAAAGAGAAATAATATGTTAGAGAAATAATATTCAGGAATATTCACAACAAATAAATACTTAAATAAATACCATTTATTTCTTTTCTAAAAAATGGCGGTTTCCTACAACAAAAAATCTAGTTTTTTATTTCAATCCCGGTTTCCTTATCTTCTTTATGATGCATTTGGGGTTTAAAGTTACAACACAGTTCTTACTTTTAGATACAGCGAGGAAAAGAAACAGAACGCCTGGAGCTGAAGTTGGAATATTGTGATCTCATAATCTCGGACCAAATCGCCTATACTCTCGCTCTCAGGATATCGTTTTCAGTTTCTCATTTTTGTTGATGCTTTTATTTGGTTCCGGTGATTCAAATTCCATTTTGGGGGTATTTGAAGATGCGATGGCGTGATTTGTAAGCTGCGCATTTTCTGTTACTTTAGATCCCACGAGAATATTACTTCCAAATTGTATGGGGGAGTAGTAATAATGTAAAAGTAGGATGGAAATTTTTATCATCATCGTGGTACTGCGTATACGATTATCTAACGGAATATTGATACTGCAGTGAAACTAATGAAGTAGGTTAACGGTATTAAAATATTTGTAACCCTAACTGCGCTGTATCACTTGATAATTATTTTTCATATATTTCACTTCCGCAGTAAGCTAATATGTAACAATATATAACTATAAGCTAATAAATAATTAATTTGTACGAAATAATCAATATACACTTTATTGTAATAAATTCATTACTGTATAATAAAGACACATGTAGACGTGGATTAAATTTTATACATCAACTTTCGGAAATGATTGATACCAACGGAGCCCTATTTATCCGTACTAATTAAGCGAAGCCGTTTCGGATATGCATTCATATACATCTGTATATATGGGTACATATACTTGAGTTCTACGGGTTCGTGGATTTGGAATAATTGATGATAACACTTGATGAAGAATCAAAGGCCAGTTTATTTGCCAGTAAGCGCTATTGCAAGGACAGAACCAAAGACACGTTTACACTCGTCGTAAAACTGCGACAAACGCGCTGAAACAATCAGCAACACAGCCTTTAGGCTACAACGGCGAATGCAGCTTTACAGCAAAGCACTAGGTCGATCGCTCTAGAGGTAATCTCTAAACCCAAGCCACTACTACTCCCCATACAGGCAGGATATATATAGCTTTCACCTACCTTCGAGAATATTGCCGAGAAAACCGCTAAAAATATGTTCTAGAATGCTTTCGCTCAGCCTATGATATATCGCCAAATGGGCAATTTCGCGCCGAATCTAGAAACCCTAACATCTCTCAGCCGCTGGGCATTTCGCAAGAATATATATTCGGATATTTATACATGTGTATGAGGGTGTTTGTTTTCTGCTAATAAATGATCATATTTTTTTTCATAAAATTATTGTAGCGTCACATTTTTAAAAATAATATTTCTGACAATAGTGTTAATTTTAAATACATTGGCAAAAAATGAACTTGCCTAAAAAGATTTGCCTAAAAAGAAAGGGTATACCGCTGAATATTGCTAGATCGACTCTTATTCGGATGGCGACTGGCGAAATAGCTGCTTGGGCTTTTTTGTTATTTTTGCTAGGTATAGTGTGAGTATCATTTCCTTTGTCTTAAAACGTCCTCCTGGAAAGCATCTCCTCAATCAAATAGCTAGCCTTGCAATTCCATATATAATAAATTAAGCAAACAAACAATAAATAGTATATTTATAGAAAGAAGCTGGTTTACCCACTCCGCACAAAAATAAAAAATCTGTTAAAATTGTTAATTAAATCTACTAAAGCGTCTGTTATTACAACAAAAATCTGAAAGTATTTCATTTTATAAAAATCATCATTTCTAAATTGTAGGAACCCTACTCAGAGATATACTTTCATAAACGCATGATGAAAATAAATACTATTTTATTTAAATATGTAATAAGCATTTACAATAAGTAAATAAATATAAATATAAAACTGGACAAAAACTCATAATATCCAATTAAGTTACAGTAAATATTTTATTTCGAAATCTTTCTTCTGAAATACTATCAACATGGTATGCACACTCGAAATTTCACAGTTGCGACATTGAAAATATTTACCTCAACTGGCTCAAAAACTGACCTCACTGAGCCGAGTAACAGAGTGGATATATGTAAAATATAAAATATCTATTTTTCAAATAATAAATTAATAATAGCCCTTTAATTCCCGTCTTCATTCTAAAAATAACAATAATATTTTTGGACTGCGTCATTTCTAGATGAATCTATGCCACCATGCTTGTGTAACGTTGATAACGTAGTAATTGGACAAAACCACGTCAACTGCCGACTTCCTCTTCTTTAAGTATGGATCTAGGTTTCTACGTCTCAGTGTTCCTGCATCAATACTTCTCTGAAATTTGCTTTCAATACATTTTTTTATGTGTAACGGAATTCAGATAATTTTTTTATATATAAATGAAATATATTGGGCAGTTCAAAAAACCAGTTGCCTTTAAACAAGGTAACGAGGCGACGGAGGCCTTTATAAGCAACTGCCAAAGCATAGTTTAACTGCTGATGCATGAGTCAGTTGTATGTGGATTTGTCAAATAGATGGAAAGTTGTATGAGAGAAAGCTGTGGGTTTTTCTAGTTTTGTGTAAAATAAGAAAATTAGAAATGAGACATTAAAAACCATCATTTTAATAATACTATTATAAAATTTATAATGTTAAAATATAAGTTATAATCTTAAAAAGAGGTTATGTTTTGAAAATTTTGAAATTTTTTGTGATTATTCAAAATAAGTAACATGTCTGCAAAATTTTTACAACTGTGATATTGTGTGCAAATCAAAGCTTTAAAATGAAAAAATCTAATTATGGGGACCAAAACACAAAGACTTTTGGACTGAAAACTTTAAAAGGACTCTAAAATGTTATCAAAGTTTATATTTTGCAATTATGTAAATAATTATTTTGATCAAAATTTTAGAATTTCTATTTTTCAAATTATTTCTCTTCATTTGCTAATGCTTTAGCGCTTTCTCTCTAAAAAATCTGTTCTCTCATCAGCCATTTTCTTCTTGAAGGGGGGATATGTAAAATATAAAATAATAATAGCAAAATAAATTAATAATAGCCCTTTCACGCCTGTCGTCATTCAAAAAATAACAGAACAATAATTTTCTAAACTCCCTGCAATTCTGAAAAGGATCCGTCATCTAATCTCTATTGCGCACTTACTGATGAAATTTTAACCCAACATCTGGACATTAATCTATCATGTGATCTGAAATGGAATCCGGTATAAAATGCAATTGATGCGTAATTTCCCTCCCTGTTCTGCTTCGGCTTTTCAATCCGCTGCATCACCTTGCCGCTAGCTACGCAGAGTTTATTTTTCAAATTTCGTCCATTGTTTAAGAAGATGTAACCCACAGTGATGATGTACATTGTCAAGAAATAAAATTATGTTTCCAAATCAGCGGCCGCGTCTGTTTTGGAATGTCATCTTTCTAACTACGCAGTAAAGTCTCTCCAAGTTATAATGCAACGCCAATCCGCTGCAACTTTCTTTCACGAAGTCATCTTATTACTTATGTATGTTTGTTGAAGCCGATTATAACCAAAAAGGGAGGTGCACAACTGCATGTTACAGCAATTCTATATACAAAATTTCAACGTTCTAAGACTACTTGTTTTTGAGTTATGCAAGATACATACATATGTACGTACGCACATACAGACGCCACAAAAAATCTCTTCTGAATCCATTTTAAATCTGTTTTATAATTCTTTTGAGGCAAAAGAGTCCTTTATTCTGTCCTTAGATACAGATCCGGGCCGATCCTAGGGTGTCGGCCACCCGCGTGCAGAGACCTAAATGTGCCGTCCCTCTAGAGAATTTTTCATATTTTGACTAATATTTAAAGTTGATGTTATAAACTTATCTAACTGTATAAAGTGAAACATTAATAAAAATGCGAATAAAATTTGAAGTGCAAAACTTTATTTTTTGGCCAGCTAATAGGTTACAATAGCGACAAAATACTTTAACAACATAATAAACAAACAAAAATATTACCTTTGAAATAAAAATAGACATTTTATAATTTGAAATGCAAAAACAACAGTATTTACTCAAATGTAATCTAATAAAAAAGTACAAAAGCATACAAATCAGTCACTGAAAAGTATACAAATCAGTCATTCTACAAAGACTACCTAATAATTAAATATAAAATAACTTTTCTGGCTTTCTGAGAAGCAATTTTGCCAATAATTTCGGTGAAAACAATTTTTTCGGAGACATTGGATTCAACAGAGATGGTGGCCAAATTTGAACGCCTTCCTTGCATCATATTATTTTTTAAGTAATTTTTAACAATTTTTAATTTACTAAAACTTGTTTCACTTGAAGCCACGGAAGGAGATAAGGTTAAAAAATTCTTATTGCTAAAACAGGAAATGAGATCATTTTTGACTATAATTTCTAATATCTCAACTGGCTGTATTTTACGTGGAAAAGTATCCTTGAATGAAGTTTATTTCATCAAAGAGTTGTATACGTCTATATCTTTCACAAAACTGACTTCCTTCTGTACATGTAACTTAATATTAAAGTTCATGTAGACTTTCATAAGATCATCATTAGAAATGTTGCGAAACTCATACAGAAAGCAGAATATTGAATAGTACTCAGCTAATAAGGTACATTTACCGAAGATAAGAAGATAATAAGGTACATTACTTTCATTTACCGAAGAGATCGGGTGATCAAGAATTGAAAAATAGAAAGCAGTCTCAAATTGCTGGAAGGGATTTGAAACTGGTTCATCACTGCCATTGTAATCAAATAAACGGACATTTTTCCTGAGCTTCGAGATGAGAAATTCGGGATGAATACCTAAATCTCTAGCAAGTGTTGTTGCTGAATCTACAAACATTTCAAAAACTATCGTCAGATCTTTGGGAAACTAAATGTTTTCTAAGATTATCTAAGCCTTCAATGCATTCCGCTATGTTTAATTTAGGATTTTGAAGCATTTTGCTCAATGCATCAATTCTTGATAATAAATCATGCCAAATTAAAACTGAACACAAAAATTTAAATGTTCCAAGACTTTTAATTATTGATTCAGCACCCATTTTTGTTTTCCTGTCTCTGGTGGTAACTTCAATTAAGACATTTAATGCGGTAATTATGTTTTTTAGGTGTTCTTTTAGAGGGATAATAGCATTGATATGAGTTTCCTACCTTATTTCACTTAACGTTTTTAAAGGAGGTTAGACTCTTCACGCGTTTTTTACTAAATAGCGTCGCTATAGGGACGCAGAAAAGTAATTATATAATTATATATCTCTTGTGCCATATAAAAAAACCAGAAATTTCACCACTGGAGCTGGCAGCGTTATTAACGACGAGACGACGAGATTTCATGTATGAACAGCGCACGGCATGTGTAATGCTCTAGGATTGATTTCGAGAATTCTGTTTCTGAATTCCTATATTTTTCCCCTTCATTTCGTAGCCCTGACCCCTATATCATTAACTGCATTTTTGATCTGATTTGCAAACTAGGTAATTCTCTAATAGAAAATTGTACAGACCTTCTCCCGTAAGTGAAAAAAATCCTAGAAAAAATTCTAAAATATCTACCTTACCATGAGTAGTGTTCACACATCTGATTACAAACGTTATTTGTTCTGTGTGATTAATATCTGGTGTAGAATCGAGAATTACATTATAATAGTTTTGGCCTTTTTGACAATGCGTGTTGTCTCATTACGAATAAATTCGGCTAAAATATTAATTATTTCATTTTGAAAATGCTGTCCTAAGTAGTGTAGAATACATTTTTTGTTACCTCTGCATTTACTGACATTATTAAAGTGTTCTGGATCAAATTTGGCCAACATCACTGCCTTTAAAAAATTACCGTTACCTCTATGATAAAACTTCGTTTTAGTTCCTCTGAATGCCAAATATCGACTGACTAAAATTGTACTAAATTTGGCACACACATTCTCAAACATCTAAAAATAATATTTTATATTTATATACAGAGGGTTCCGTTTTGCAGAAATTATCTAATATCTAGAAATAAAAAATACGATATTTTGTCTCATATATATACAGTATATAGTGAGTTTTCTTTTATGAATACAACATAGGTGTTTATCTGGTAAAAACTTTATCTCGTGTTAATGACTTTATATTTTCTGGCAAATATTGAAATCGTTATAGCTGGTAATATGAGGAGTTTGTTTGTCCGGTATTTAGATTGAAAATCTTTAATAAAAAATCCATTTGAAATCCACAAAAATATTATTTTCTTTACTCCTCTGCGTTAAGTGATCTTTCATAATTTTGATAAATGTCACTTTATTTTTTTAATATACAAGGAAAGGTAAAAATAACAAGACCAGAAATATAATTTTAAATAATTTTTTATTAGAAATTAATATTTATTTCAAATTATCTTTAAATCTGGAAAGCAAATTTTTAAATCTAAACGCCAAAGAGTGTATTTGAAATATATTGAAATGATAAAAAAAACTGACTGCATAAACATATTTATTTCCCAAATTAGCCAATTTCTAAATGCGGAAAAAAAATTTTGAATTATTCTAAAAAAAGTATTTAAACCTGTTGTATGAATGAATATATCTGAAGTCCTAGTGTAACGAATAACATAAAAGGGTGATCTGATCGTATACTAAAATAAACAATAGAATCAAGAGACAGTTTTGTAACTTAATTTATAAATCAGTGTATCAGGCTAAATATTTGAAGACAATTCAATACGGCATCATCGATTCAGTCGTAAACGTGATGCATACAGGAGGTGTTATGAAGAACCATATGATAGATAAATCCTGCTAACATAGAGATGACATGGAGATATCCTGCTAACATAGAGATATCATAACATGATATGAAATTACTTTTCGACTAGGAGATTGAGTGTACATGTAAGCGGGCAGATATATATAGATCATTAACTAACTTTTAATATATGATTAGATTAACTTTTAATATATGTTTTCTTTTATTTTTTTTTAGTGCTATGTTGTGAATCTCTTGATTCGCCTATTTAATTATATGGCATCTTGTTGCATTTAGGGCTTTGCATAAAACCCGCAATTTTTTTAATACAGCAGTAAAGTGCCTTTAAGTACCTACAATATAAAATAAAATTTAGAACTTCGGCAAGCTTCGATAGCGTTAACAATACTATGTGAATACTGAAGTATTTTTCAAACAGGCTTTGTAATGAAAATCATTTAATCAAAAGAAGCTGCAAGATGTTTTTCTCAAATAACTTGACACGAAATAAAACTGCAAGAAACTACCTTTTCATAAGCAGACACTTACAATACTTAACACTAAAAGGAAAACGGGCGTTGTTTATAAGCGTTGTAAAACCATAAGCACAAAAATCACTTCTTTTTGTTTCGTTTTTCTAAATTATAAGGCTGTTATTAAATTGAAAAACTTTTAATTTATCCAAATGTATATTGAATTTAAACATTCTTATGTCTTAGGTAATATTTACTATATTAGATACTTTTGTAAAGCAACTTTCGCAAGTCATTTTTGAGACGCCTTTGTTAAGCGCCGCGAGTGCGGCTGAGAAGCTTTAAAAAAAAAAAACTTTTCTGTTGTGGTATTGCCGGCTTTGCACGAATTTTGCTATCAGTTGAAGAATAGGTGTAAAAATTAGACATTAATGGACAACGAACAGACACACTGTGCACTAACATTCTATTTTACTTAAATTATGCTATCCGGAAATCAGGACTTATTTTGTTTTTTCAGTAACTATTTAAAATTTAGTATATTTATTCGACTTATTATAAGTTTTATTTTGAGAAATTCGTAAAAAAAACTTTGCTTGACTGATAGAACTATATGCTTCCTGCGGCCGCCCTTTGTTTTGGCCGCCCGTGTGCGTTGCACGCGCTGCATATTTGTTCGGATCGGCCCTGGTACAGGTGTCACGCAAAAACATCGTTGAATTGCATACGAAAGCGGCAAAAATGGATATTTTCGTTGAAATATGGCAGGCAGAATTTTTCGTGATTACAATACTTCCTTTACTTCGTACAAGGAAGTAAAAATATCGGCAATAAAAAACCAGTCGTTACTGGCTTACAATACACTTTTGGTTATATAAAAAAAAGTTATTTTATCGCTACTGAATAAATGCTAAAGCTAATCAAACTTTCCATTGACAAAGTTACTGTAAAATGAACAAAGGGCTTCCTAGATAAACAGCATGACAAAATAGGTCACAAAGTTTTAAGGTCAAAATGACGTAATATACGTCGGATAGTTAGGTTTTTGTCGCAAATGAAAAAATAAGCAGCAAGCGGTGGAAGTTTGAACTGTGAGTTAGCGAGCACTTTTGTTCGGAATGTACGTATTTACATAAAATGTTTCATTCGGTTATGGTTCGGTTTACTATGTTAAAAGTTAATGAGAACTAATCACTTCTATTGCATGCACACAAAAAACGTTTTCCGTTTGTATTCTTTATATATTTTATGTGCCATTCAATTTTTGTGCACTTGGAATGTAAATTATACATACATTGAAATTTTCAACGTATTGTTTTGTATACTTATGCACATAGACAATGATTTAAACACTGGAATAAATATTGGTTCTTAATGGATGCATATCATTAATTTCTTACATGTGCAAGGATGAGCAATCACAAAAATCTGCACATCACTATTTAGGAGGGGAGGAACATCAAAATTTAAGGAGACTATTATGACTACCAAAAGATAAAAAGGGCGCCATGAGTAAACTCCAACGGGCTTTTACCTCCATCTTCAAAATTCCCGTTTGTAAAAAAACAGTTTTTTATTTTTTATTCCCCCCCCCCTTTTAACAGGCCTTCTGGATATCCCAAGTCTTCCCTCGCCTGCCATCCCTTCTCCATGGGCCTGATTTCAGACATGCGCCTGCCGTTTTGAGTTTAGGGATTTCCGGATACTGGAGTTTGCACCGGATGCCTTAATTGTCCCAATCGTGGCATGAATTTTGCCGTCTGGAAAAACCCACTTCCTCAGCATCGTTTTTCTATGCTGTTTTTCTTTACTTTATTTATTTATTTATTTATTTATATCGATCTTAACAGTTCGTGCTGTGATGCAGAGTATCATATATCTGCGTTCCTCGCTTCATCAATTTTAATTGGGTGATCTAACGGTAATGCATCTTCGGTAACAGCTGACTTTGTGGCTGGAATAATTAATTGCCTAGGTTTCTCGGGTTCTTTCGTTCTGTTTGCTTTAGCTCTTCGTGTTTCCAATTGATACTAATCTGCTGACACGTCGATTCTTAAACATTTAAAGATTCTCTACATTTTGACTTTTATTACTAGCGTTGATATCAGTACGCTGGGTTAAATATGCGTAATTTTAGTCGAATTTTAGAAACAAATGGCATCGGCATAATTTCATAGCGAATATCCTGACTTTTCTTTAACTTTTTTCCCAGCAAAATTTTTACTAAAGGTCTATTATTAGAGGGTTTTTTTTAAGCAATTCAAAGTAAGTAGTTTTTTCTGTTTGAGTTAACACACCGAATAACGATTATTGGAAGACTTAAGGCAGCATAATGTGAATTAGTTTCGAAGGCTTATATATAAAAACTGCTTCATCAGCTGCAGAAGTGCAAATGACGAAATAGAAGTCAGTGATAAGATAAAGCGATAAGAATGAAATGAAGGAGTCAAGCTACTAGCGTATTCTATTGATGAAAATATAAACAACTGTGAAATAAATTATTTAAAAGGTGAAGGTGAAGAGTGATTGAATTAACTAGAACTAACTGGTCGTTAACTAAAATTGAAATATATTTTTATGAATATGAAACGCCTCTAAAAAATCTAATCCTCCAAAGAAAGATGTTTTTTGATTAATTTTGGCTGCAGCAAAATAGAAAATGGGATTTTCAGCCCAAGCGTTTTGGGTTTGATTTCATTTGATTTATTTAATTGTGACAAAACACACGAAGGCTATTTGCCTAAGAGGAGAGATGCCTTCGTGGAGGACATTTTAAAGGGAACTGCCTTCGTATACACATTACACACGGGGAAAATCACAAAAATGCCCATGCAGCCAGCCAGCCCGTTCGCCGAGATTCGAAAACCGGTCGAACTACCACTGTTCTGGGACTTAAGCGTTCTGCTGCTGGGCAACAGCGAATTTGCGCATTTATTTTTTCCTAACACTATTTTCCTCAGCTCAAAATCTTAAGGCTGTCTTAGTTTGACCAATGCAAATTAGATCATACTAAAAAGAATCTCGAATATACCCCAGAAGTTCATATCCAGAATGGATCCTTAAAAGCATGGAACTGCGAATACTGACATAAGTACAACTGCGCCTTATGCGACTTTCGCGTAAGGCTTAGTTGGACATGTGTATTTTTACTCACTTTCACGCGGATGTAATACAGCTTAACCTGGCGCATCTCAGTCAAAGTTATCTGTTCTGAGACTGCTAGATTACCGGTGAGTTCAGTCGTTTCCGCCGAATCTCTACAAATAAATGCTTGGGAACTGAAAATTACATTTATTTATCTGGTTTGGGTTGCAAATATTGTGATATATTTTTTTATGAATTTTTATATAAGCGATAATGATTTGGTTTCATTAGCTGGGAAACATGTGATTATGTTTTATTTAAAAACAGAAGGCAAAGCTTTCGTATGACGTCCTTCTTGTTTGCATTTCAAAGAATTTTACTTCAAAGTCTTTACAATTTCAGAGTCTTTACAGTTCTTCTTCAATTTAAAAAATTATATATGTGTAACCAATATAATATTTGTGTGTTTAGAGAGCTTCTAAAATCCATTTTAAGGCACCTCATTTATTAAGTTACATTATGAAGAATCAAATTGCATCTTTTTTTTTAAAGGCAATAACAGATCTCATTGTCAGTGACCTAGAAGAAAATTTAATTCTCTTCAGCTGTTGATGATAAGTTTTTTTATTATTAATTCAGTTAGTGCGCTGTAAAAATATATTGCTAAAAATACACTGCAACTGAGATGCTATAATGCATTTATGAGTAACAGTGACAGCTGCATTCATAACAACTACACTGTGAGAATCTGCTTCTTGCGAGTTTTTTTTTTTGGGGGGGGAGAATTATGTAAAACAATATTCCGAATATTAATCTAAGGAAAATTATTTCCAGTGGTATCAGTCAGAAAATACTCGGAATGTTAATGCAACCGATGTTTATTATAACGATCCTTCGTATTATCCTAAAGAAAAAGGATTAAGAAGTTAGCTTTGTAATGAAAGTGAATTTAATATACGATCATCGTAAGGAGACTATTCCACTTGTTATTGTAATGGAACGGTTCCTATATGGATAGTCTTTATAAAGAACTTCAAATGTATATAAGGGAAAATACTGGAAATTTTTATATCTCAGTTCTAAAAGTATCAGAAGAGACATCGTTATAAATTCTGCTAGTCTTCTGCATTTAAATAAGACATGCATATACAGAGGCTGTTCTCACATTTTTTAGACGATTTTGGTAAGTGGTAATAAAACATCGTTTGCTGCAAAAGAAGTAATTGGAATTGTACTATGTTTTTAAAAGTCAAAATTATCGTCTGTGGCATGAAAGTTTTGTTTTCATTCAAAATGGCGAATTTCACAAAGCAGTGGTTCGAAGGCTACATATACGCTCTATCCGAAGAGAAATATGCATACTCCGTTATCCAAAAACGATGTGAGAGTCATGGTACTCCGTTATCCAAAAACGATGTGAGAGTCATGGTTTTGTGACATCTAAAGCATCGATAGGTAATATCATCAACAAGAAAGGGAAAAAACGTCAAATTGGAGCCTCAAGTGGGACAAAAATTCCAAACAAGTATCCGAGGAAAAAACGGACATCTTCGACTATTGCAAAGGTACGTTGTTTAATGTTAAAAGAAAATCCCCTTAGTCAAAGGACAGTTGCAAAGTCATTAAAATGTTCGGTGTCCACTGTAAACAAAATTATAAACGTTGATTTAAAATCTTAAGAAAGCGAAAAAACGCAATGTGCCTCGTCTTCTTCCAAAGCATATCGCTCGACGCAGGACACGGTGCAGAATTCTATATGAGAAACACTTATCCAAAGAAAAATGGAAAACAATTGTCACAATAGATGAAGCATGGGTGTATTTAAATGATTGTAATAAAACAAAAAGAGCCATTTATTATCATAAAAGGGGAGAAAAAAATTTAAGTACATGGTTCAAAGAATCGAAAGAAAGTTTTTCTAAGGGATTCATGATTGTTGCTGGTTTTTCTTATATTGGCAAGTTAAAAATAAAGAGAGTGCAAAAAAATGTCAAGATTAACTCCAAATACTATCAGGAACATATTTTATCGCCCATTTTTCCTGAATGAAATACCATCGCTTTACCCACAGTGCCATCCATCTGTGAGACTCCATCAGGACAAAGCTAGCAGTCACACATCAAAATCCACTGTAGATTTCCTAAAAGAAATGGAACAAAAAACTGGTATCAAGGCCATGCCCTTCACTCATATCCCTACTAAATCTCCCGATGTGTCACCTATGGATTTTTGTATTTTCGGACTTTTAAAAACTGCATTATCCAAACGCTGTCCCAAAACACTAACAGGACTCTGGAAAGCTGTTCGGGAGGAATGGGATAGAATACCTCTTCTGACACTTCAAAAGGCATTATTATCCTGGAAATTGCGGTGTTGAAAGATAGCTCAGAATAAGGGATGTCAAATAGAACATCTAAAACGCAAGAATTTTATGTAATTTAGTTTTGTGAATACAATAGACATCGTCTAAAAAATGTGCGAACAGCCTCTATATTTTTATAACTGAATTTGAAAGTCTTGAAGTGAGGGGAGATGATTTAATAAAATTTTCTGAAACTTCAAAATAAAATTTTCATTTTTTGTATAGTTTTACTTTTAAAATAACTATTTATGTATTATTTGTATATTATTATTATTTATATGTATTAAAAGTTTTCTATTATTTATTCTTACTACAGAGGTAGAATTTTTAATTATACAGAAATGTAATATTAATAGAAGATTCTACAGAGACGACGCCCACAGTTAATCCAGGGGCAGTTAACAAATCATAGGAAAAAAAGAGTAACGCATATTATGATGAAAATAAATGGACTGCTAATAATTAACCCATATTTTCAAGCAGTTTAATCTGCAGAATAGATGCATTCAGCTATGAAAATTAAATCAATATTCGAAATTCTGTCTCTCTTTGGAGTACATACTACCCGTGTTCTTTTTCAGTTTACGTAGCACACGCTGTTTGTTTTCGTTTACATTACTCTGGTATTT
>KK121085.1:432578-445747 GCA_000611955.2 Stegodyphus mimosarum
GAGAAATAAAAGTCTGATAGCGGTGTATTTAATTTTAAGTTCGAAGGATTTAGTTTTAGCAGATGTTCTAACAATGTTCATATATTGCGGAATACATGAGCATGAATATGTTAACTTACAAAAGTTACTGTACGCACGTACACATACATACAACCTTTTCGTTTTAAATTTTGCAAGCGGGTAAATTAATTTTAATTTCCTTCCTGGATTTGATTTTTAAAAAAACTTTTTTTATACTAATTTTAAGGATTTTGTCAATTTTCATTTTCTTTTGATTTTGAATTACTTTTTAATGTTTAAAAAATATAAAGCTTTTGTTTACCTTTGAGTTTGAAAATGAGAGTGTCTGGAATATACTTTTTAAAGTAAGCATCCTTTTTAGTTGTTTCCAGTTTAGTTTAGTTGTGTTCTTAGTAAACAACTTAAATTTAAACGATTATTTACTAATTTATTTTGTTTATAAATTCTTTTTGGCTAAAATGGATTAATGTCTCTATTTTGATTAAATATTATTCGTACTATGATTTGGCTCTAGCAGATATTTAATTTGATGCTTACTTGGAAGAAAGACGAAGCTTTCTCACTTAATTTAGTTGTTGTTAATTGATGGTAGATTGGTTTATTCCTTTGATAAGTCGATTAATCTGCGATCGATGACAATAGCTACTTTTTTAATACTTGCATTTTTATTTTTGATTTTAGTATTTTTGCGATTAAGGTTTTTCTTTACAAATTTTTATGTTTTTAAAGCAACAGAGGATTAAAAAATACTAATTTAAAATATTAATTAAAATACTGACCAAAAACATTTTTTTAATTCATGGTTTTAACTGAATTTTTGTTCCTTGGAGATGGTATATGAAACGTTTTCTATTATGCAATATATATATATATATGTTTCTTTAGAAAGCTATACATATATATATATATCTTGGAAGAAAATTAAATTTCAGGTTTAGATCCCTTAATCTAATTTTTAATTAGGAAATTCTATCTTTGACTTACATCTAATTTTATCATATACCATGCCTTATTTTATTTTACCTACAATTTAATACCTAAACATTAACTGGTGGCTTCTTTATGAAAATGCTCGAATTAATGGAAACATCTGTAGCTGTTGAACTCCGTTGTAAGTACCCTTGAAATATGGTCTTTTACTCCAGAGAAATGCGTCAAAATTCTGGAGGCACCAACCACCAATTATATAATTCGTTAAAACCACACTCCAGTGAGAAAACCAGGAACACGTATTCGCTTGTCGAATTTCAAGCTGAAATATTCTTTTTTCTGGCACTTGCCTTCGCTAAGTTTGGTTTGGTTTAGGTGATTACGGCAAAGCACACTAAGGCTATCTGCCTAAGGGAAGGGATGCCTTCGTGAAGGACTTTTTAAGGGAAACTGGCTCGTGTACATGTTACACATGAGGAAAACCACGAAAACGTCTATGCAGCCGTTCTGTTTGCTTGGAGTCGAACTCACGTTACCTTCACAAAATAAATATGAAGTCTTTTGCCTCCTGTTTTCATCGCCAAATAAACATGTGAAACGGATTTTAGAAAATGGGAAGTAACAGCTGTGCGCCCCCCTTTTTACTTCCATTATTACAAATTTATGTGAGACGATTTGACCACGTCGGTGTCAAATGCGCCACTAGTGCATCTTCCTCAAAAATTTCTCGCATCCCTTATATGCGTCAACATCATTTTTCAGACAGACTGAACTTAATGTTGCGTCTAAAGTAGAGAAAATATTTCAAGGTTGCGCATGATTTATATTACCAAAGAAAAAATGCCAGTGTACCGGTCTTTATAGTACATCCACGATATCTACATATAAGAACTATTATTATTATTATCATCATATATGTTTTTATGGAATATCCATTACTCCATTTTCTAGAACATGAAAATATACCTTTTTGTAGAAAGTAAAAAAAAGTTAAGTATTTCGCTCGTAAAGATTACAAGGCAATGTTAGAAGTAATGACGCGATTAACCCATAAAGAATTCTTCAAAATTTTGTAGAGACGTTAGTTTATTTAGAAGCAGAAGCTGTGAAAAATGAGTAATGCCCTCGCCGGGACTCGAAACTGGACCTCTTGAGTACGCGCCTAGTGTGCTCACCATTACACCACGAAGGCATGCTCAGAAGACGGGAGAAATACCTTACAAATTTTTTAGCCCAAAGGGCGTTAGCCCAGAGGGGCTATTAATTTCATTTTATTATTTTGAATTGAATCGTTATAAACGGCGTATCACTTTTCAAACTGTTGCCACCGATTATAATCGTCCTGTATTATATTTAAAGAAATTAAATAATGAAGAATGTGCATAAATATATGCATGTTTTTCGCATTGTGATAAAACGACGGTACCTAGAGCCATCGAATTTTGAATGACGTAATCCTGCTGCGAATATAGGCATGTGAAAGCCCAAATTTGAAATTTGAAATTTGTTTTATTATCGATTTCATATTTCGTAAGCTTTTAACGAATTTTTGATTAACAAACTCAAGGATTTCAAAGCAAGAAATGGCAACGTTGTACAGAATAAACATTTTTATCTCCAGCGCGTGAGACTGTGTATAGGAAATTCTAAAGATATGCTCAGTTTAAAATCATTTTGCGATATTGTTCTTTAACTGAATTTTATGGTTTAAGTGCGATAAACATGATATTTAATAAATAAAGGTAATACACAAAATGTTATACACAAAATTTAAAAAAACGCCCCTTTGGACGTAATTTAAAATCCGAAGCATTTCAGATTTTTTTCTTATTATTATTATTATTATTATTTTTATCTTGAAGCATAATAGGAAAATTAAAAGAGATATTTCGATTTTCAGTTGAAATACAGACAAAGTGACATCTAAGGAGAAACTGTCTTCGTGGTTTTGGGAAAATAGTTCCAATTACAACGCCAGAATATATCTGACACCGTCAAACCTAAGGACGTTTCTACAAAGAAATGTGTTACACCCCTGCTAGGTAGAGAAAAGAAAATTGAATTTTGTTACTGAAAGCAGATCGTATTTCTGTCTGATCTAAAATAAAAGGACGTGAACATTGTCTTTATCCCGATTAAATTTAATAATAGTTTTTCATCTAAGTAGGAATTTCAGGAAAGATGTAATACTAACTTAGCATCTATATCCTTCGCAATGATTCGGCTTCTATTTCTGAAATTCGCAGCTTTTTAATGCGATGATGCAAATGAAATTAGCTTTATTTTGAACGTAACAGAATCAACAGAAGAAAAAAAAAGAATAAAAAAATTGAAAAGGAATAAGAAGTATGTGAAAATTGTTGTTTCTTTTTTTAAATCCGATTTTATTGCTAGTAGATCTTATACTAGCTGTTATTTATGTTTCATAGCAGGGCAATATAACTTAGCTTGTCATTTAAAGATGTTTTGATCTTCTAAAAACCAGTCATTCTCTCCGAGTCTTTTTTTCTCGGCGCGGAAACGGGGATGAAAGAATATAATATACCTAAAAATACGCTATACAAAGAAGCTATTGTTTGTCTTTTACTCGCGAAATTTGCAGATGTCTAGTTATTAATCAAAAATTAATCTATTTAGTTAAAAAAATAGGAAAATAGAAAGAGAACTTGCAATCCACCGTTATTTTATTAAACTTAGTACATAAGCGGCTTCGATCTACAGAGTTACGTGAATTTCTAGCTGCTCAACCGGTATAGTGGTTAGCGTCGCTGACTGCCATGCCGAAGGACCCGAATACGGGAGAAGCTTTCGGGTTCGAATCCCGGGGAAGGCATGGATGTTTGTAAATGTATAGTGTTGGTGCGGCAGGGCGGCACCTTAAATATGCGGCGAGCCGAAAGTCCTGTCGTGTGGTTGGGTGAAAAGGCAGAGGGGTGGGAGACCCTCGGACCCGTCCCCCGGGGGTGCTCTCCATAAAAATTGGGGGGCGGAACTGAGCTGAATCGGACTGTCACCTGTTAGGTGCTCAAGGCTGTTGCCAACAACAGGTATAATCTAGCGCTCGTTTTTACGAGGAATTTCGTGGGCTCGGGCTGACTACGTCACACAAATGAGCATAAGCAACAACAACGTGAATTTCTAACAACAGATAGAATTGTTTAGTATTTAGCAATGGTTAAATCTAGAATCGACGCATTCTCAACAAGTATTTTTTAATCTATCCTATAAAGTTTCTGTTTTTTAAAATATTTTTTCATGAATAAGTTCGTTGTTTTAACTAGCGCACTTGTCTGCCGAAGATCAGCACAAGCCCACGACATTCATCGTGGCAAAAAGTCAAATGTGGTTGTCGTTAGCAAAAGTCTCGAGCGCCATATAGGAAAGAGCCCGATTTTAGCTCTGCTTCCCCCCCATTTTTGAGAAAGAACACCCCCGGGAGAAGCACAGGGTGGAGGGTCTCCCGTCTCTTTTCCCTTCCACAACCTATCGAAAGGACTTTTAGCTTGCCTCATTTTTAAAGTGCCTACATGCCGCACAGACACGGTACATTTACAAACATCCATGCCTTCTCCGGGGTTTGATTCCGGGTCCTTCGGTACGGCAATCAGCGTCGCTAACCACTACCCCGGTTGGGTTGGCTGAATGAGTTTAATTCTCCCATTCCGTCTCATATATTTATATGCGGTTCTTAGAAAATTCTCTTAATCATTCTTATTCACAGCGTGTGGTATTGATTCTATAAATCGATGAATGAAGACTTGAAATTAAAGTTTTTTTTGGGAGGGGAGGGGGGAGAACATCATTTGCGAGTTACTAAATAAACATCTTCAGTAATTAGATTATTCTTGTAAAATTAATTATAATTGAATAATATGAAATTTTTCTGAACATTTTCAGAAGAATTTGCACTTAAATAAGACGAACTAAAAATAACACATTATTTCACTGAGCTAAAAAAAAGGAATTTTCCCGCAACTAGTAAGCGTTTCAATTGGTCTTTAATTCCTATTTTTTATCAGAAATGATGCCAAAAAATATAGTATGCCCAAATAAATGCGCGTATTTTTTTATTTTCTCACATCCTCAGCTAAAGCACTTATTTTTTATCTTTTCTTCGATGGATAAATGACCTTTAATTAGTTGAAATGACGCACTTCTTTTCTGTTTAAATACATTTCAAATAATGCATTTATAAAATTGCAATTTTGTTTTCTTATGCGAAAGAAACGCAATGAATAACCGAAACAAGTTTGTATTATGAGAGGCTTGTTCAACATAGTTATTGAATATGGAAATAATGATAATGCATTTTCATATCAGGGATCCAGGAATTTTATAATCAACGTACTAGGGCAAAAGTGAGCTTGCGATTTCAAAGATTTTTGCTTACTTACATTTGCTTTTTTTTCAAACCTTCCTTGGAATTTTCATAAGCATATGTTCAAAAAATTCGCAACGAGTTTGAATAACCAATTGTTCGGATAATTAATTCTACTCTATACAACATGCTTACGAAATCATTGCCCAAATTTCAGAAGTGTTATATGACATCAAGTTTGAATGTAGATATGAGAAGAAAGACTTTGTGAGCTGTCTGTTTATAAAAGCTTTATATATCCAGTTTATATGTATTAAGTATGTACGATTATATTTTAAATGGCTGCCTTCCATGCACATACGATAGGTAGGGCTGAATCAGTCACTTGATCACTCCCTTACACTTTTCTTCTATCGGTTCCTACTGGATTATTTTTTATGGAATCATGTTAGACAGTTATCTACTCAGTCTAGCCCCATATCAAATAAGATTAGGGTCATGATTACGAAAGTAACACGAATAATCACTGCGCAATAACATGAGAATATTTTCGAAGAATTAGAATGTTGGCTTGCGCGATGCGTCTCAAAAGAATACTATTAAATTAGTATTAAAGTCTACAAATCTGACATATATTCCAGAAACATTTCTTAATTCTGCCATGTGCATTGCAATGCTGTCAACGTCTAAAGTTGCAGAAAGTCTTTATAAATGTTTAAGGAGTGTATCATTCCAATGAAAATATTAAAATCTCATTTAATGAAACTTACATAATAATTCTTTTATTGGTCCAAAGGAACGTTAGCCCAGAAAGGCTATTAGTCTCAAAACGCGATTTTGCCTTAAATCACTGTAGAAGGCTGAATCACTTTTCAAATTGTTGCCACCAAATGTTATCGCTGTTTAATAATTTTGAAATAAATTAAATAATTAAAAATCTACATGAATGTGTACATGTTTCTCGCATTGTGAAAAAACAACGGTATCTACAGCCATCACGTTTTGAATAACATAGGCCTGCACCCGAATATGGGCTCCTTTTTAATAGATGAAGGTAACACGTAAAACGACCCGTGGACGTAATATAAAATCTGAAAGCCTTGAGATTTTTGGTTTTGTCTAAATTGCTCTTTTTTTAAAACTTAGTGTTCCTTTATTAGAATAAACATCATGCAAGGAAGCATGACAAGACCTTTTAAAAGAAAGGAAATGAAAACATCATAATAATGGAGAATTTTAATTATATTGCATAGTGGATTTTCATAATATCAGAATAAATTTACTTAGGTACATTTCCGAAGGCATTTTAGTTTTGTAGATTCTTGGAGATTTAAAGCAGAGTAAACTCAGTGGATATTAAATTCTTATTTTGCTGTTTTATCGCAAAACATGCGCGAGAGCCGTATTTACCTTGAGGAAGAGTAACTTTGGGGAAGTTCTCTACCCTGAGAAACCGGTTCGTATTTACATTACGTATGAGAAAATTCCAGTGTAGATAATACTTAACTCTGAAAATCGTGAACTCGAAACAAAATTAAGATGTGCAGCACCTTTTTTTGCCTGATAATTTGTAAACATCTTTAAGATTTAAAATTATTAAAAAAAATTTCTTAAATCAGTGATACGTAAATGAGGTATTATTTTAAACAGAAATTAAACGAGAGAAATATTTTTAACATTGTAAGGTTTATCCGAATTTTATTAACAGTTATTTTGAGTTTATGCACCTTTCGTTTTATTTCCAGTTTCTGCTTACAATTTCCTACCAGAATATAATTTCAGAAATGCAGTTAATGCAAATGAGTAAAGAGTAGTATTTAAGTCGATGTTTCACCGACTTCGAGAGTCTGAGTTCCTGACTAGCGCGCGTTTGCCTTTTGGCTACGTCTCTCTAAGCTATTGCTACGCTCGGCCGTACTTTAGGCCCTTGTTTGGCTTCGCCGACTTAATTAAGATTTAGGGGCCAACTACTTCGAATCGTGATAGCTTCGGCTATACCTTTCAGTTACATTTAGTTAAGCTTAGTTAGTTTAATTTCATATTCATTTAAGTTCAAGCCCAAGTGGAGGCTTTGCTGTACACTCCGAGTCAGGAGTTCATTGTATCATATTTATTGTAAGAAATAAAGGGTAGTTAACCCTTCGTTATTCTTACGTCTCTATTCACACACTTAAGCGATTATTCGCTTATTAGTGTTTGTGGGGTTCAAGGATTGAATACTGAGTTAGATAAGTAAAACCCCACAACGTTAAATGAATAAACTATTAAAAACTTAATGAAAGTATGTAATTATTAAAAATAATATAGTGTGGATACCTTTTATTACTGCTATTCTAAGAATCTGATATTTTGTAGATTATGTTCATAATAGAACTGCATTAAAACGGTATGTGTCACTTACATTTATGGCTTTGCATTATTGCCTAAGTCCATGAAGTTTGTTTTTAGGGTTTTAAAAACATTTTATAATTGTATAATTAAGCCTTTTAATTCGAATAGTTAGAACTTATAAACACTTAATTCTTTATAATATATATTTAATCATAAGGATGCTAAATATTATTTACAAAACTGTTTTCTATTATACGTGGGGAAATATTAATCATGGGAAAGTGTAAGTTTAAAAAAAAAAAAAAAAAAACAAAATTTCTTAAATCAGTGATACGTAAATGAGGTATTATTTTAAACAGAAATTAAACGAGAGAAATATTTTTAACATTGTAAGGTTTATCCGAATTTTATTAACAGTTATTTTGAGTTTATGCACCTTTCGTTTTATTTCCAGTTTCTGCTTACAATTTCCTACCAGAATATAATTTCAGAAATGCAGTTAATGCAAATGAGTAAAGAGTAGTATTTAAGTCGATGTTTCACCGACTTCGAGAGTCTGAGTTCCTGACTAGCGCGCGTTTGCCTTTTGGCTACGTCTCTCTAAGCTATTGCTACGCTCGGCCGTACTTTAGGCCCTTGTTTGGCTTCGCCGACTTAATTAAGATTTAGGGGCCAACTACTTCGAATCGTGATAGCTTCGGCTATACCTTTCAGTTACATTTAGTTAAGCTTAGTTAGTTTAATTTCATATTCATTTAAGTTCAAGCCCAAGTGGAGGCTTTGCTGTACACTCCGAGTCAGGAGTTCATTGTATCATATTTATTGTAAGAAATAAAGGGTAGTTAACCCTTCGTTATTCTTACGTCTCTATTCACACACTTAAGCGATTATTCGCTTATTAGTGTTTGTGGGGTTCAAGGATTGAATACTGAGTTAGATAAGTAAAACCCCACAACGTTAAATGAATAAACTATTAAAAACTTAATGAAAGTATGTAATTATTAAAAATAATATAGTGTGGATACCTTTTATTACTGCTATTCTAAGAATCTGATATTTTGTAGATTATGTTCATAATAGAACTGCATTAAAACGGTATGTGTCACTTACATTTATGGCTTTGCATTATTGCCTAAGTCCATGAAGTTTGTTTTTAGGGTTTTAAAAACATTTTATAATTGTATAATTAAGCCTTTTAATTCGAATAGTTAGAACTTATAAACACTTAATTCTTTATAATATATATTTAATCATAAGGATGCTAAATATTATTTACAAAACTGTTTTCTATTATACGTGGGGAAATATTAATCATGGGAAAGTGTAAGTTTAAAAAAAAAAAAAAAAAAACTGGAAACGTAGATTCTCATAGCAAGTAACAAAGGGAGCTTTTGGGGACGCGTAGATATATTATGTCTAGGGTCCAAAATTGCCTTAATTGTGATACATTTTCATTTTCTTAGTTACATAAGAAGTGAAATATTTAAAAACCTTAGCAATAAAAATTTATCCATATTAACACATATATTATTTACTGACAATGAGCTAATTTGATTTGTTTAAACAAAGGGATTCTTCTTATTTTTAAAATTATTTTTTAATTATTTTTTAAGGAAATAAGATTATGCTACTGGCTAAAAACTGTAGTGCTTTGGAAAATTTTAGTAGTTTCGTGACTCAGCACGCGTCTCACTGGAACTACAGATACTACAGAGATTATTTTCGCCATAATTTCATATAGTCCCACTGAAACTCCCTCAAGATATCTGTAGGCAGTCGAGTTCAAATATTTACACGCTTTAGGCCAAAATGGAAACCGAATCAGCCTAGGCGTTAATGATTCCTAATATGCATTCTAGTTGAGTGTATTTAAGATAATTCAAGCTGCACCTCTGTGTAATCAGTAAACTTAATTATAAGATTGGAGCAAAGTGCTTAAGAGACCAGACCTGTAGTAAGGAGGCTTAAATTAGTTGCTTATATTTTTGCTCTTTACCTGATTTCGTGTAGAAAAATTCCAGACGTATAAAGTTTTCCTTCGGAACTTAAATCTTTAACTGACTAACAACTTATATATAAAATTATCTTGGATGCATTTATATCTGTTTTGCAGTTTTAAAACATTTAGTTTAAGCTACTAACTTATTGCTTTCTTACGTTTGATGCTGTTGTGTCCCTCTGAAGTTTAAAATAGGTTAGGTCTTGTTCCTGACATTGCTACACGAGACAACCAAGGCTGGAAAAGAAACCTTACTCTGCACGTTCATAATTCATCATTTAATAGTAACTCAAATATAAAAGTCAATTCACAGCACGTAATTTCTCTAATCAGTGCTACTAGATAGATTTGAGCAGCCCTAGGCAGGCTGGGAAGTTTTGAGTAGAACGTTTCGCAATTTTGATCAGAACCTTCCAAAGGATATACAGTGCTAGATGTTTTGTTACGTTAGCATTTTGTATTGATTAAAAAAATTAGATAATGTTTTGCTGTTTTTCGGCTCTCGAAGTATCTAGTTTCGTGTATGAACAGCAAGAGAAGCAGTTCTGATACTATTTTCTTATGCACTGACAGAAGCACTTTTTCATGTTTCGTTATTATTTATTTACTTATTTTATTAACTCTATTTCCAACGCCTCATGCTCCACAAAGTATACCAAGAGACTTGCTCAAGTCATTATAGCATTAGCAAAATAAATGAACAAATATACAATAGCACTGCAAAGGGGGAAAATTATTTAAAAAATAAATGATAATGAACAAAAGAAAAAGGAAACAAAATTTTAAAAAGTAATGAAATAAAGAGAACTCAGTTATCTAAATTGAGAATCAAATTTCGAAAAGCAGAAATTGTCTCTTTAATCGAAAAAATTTTGAAAAAATTGGTTGTCAAGATACAGACAGTTGCTTCAAAGTTGCCTGAAATATCTTCCTCTGCTGTATATGAGGAACACGCGCAAGAAAAATATCTTTAACATCTTCACTGCCGCTACGCAGCTGCACAAAGCACTTGAAGCAAGCCCAAATTGCTTTAAATAACTCTTAAAATGTCCATGTCTAGTCACAAATTGAATTACTTTAAAAATCTATTGAAACTTGATCAACTCTGATTCTGTGAAAAGTTGAAGGAAAAAACCTTTTTTGGTGAGGCCAGATATTCTTTGTTCCAAATACAGGAAGCATCACTTCTATAAAAGCGCTTCCAGTCAGAAACATTAGCACGGAGATTTAAACGAATATGATGCTTTGTCCACAGTGTCCACGAACAAAATGAATGCCGATATCAAGATTTTGCAAGGTCTTAATGATAACCTGAATTTCGGCGGCAAGTTTCTTTGAAATACTAATTTTCTGTAGGAATTGTAGCGAAAAAAGAGAACTACTATATGTCAAAATGCGCATTGATCTCAAACCACTACAAGAATTTTGAATTCATTTCACAGTAAGGTTTAAGGACAGCAATTCAGCCTGAAGAAAGAAATCTTATCAATAATTATGCACTGTTTGAAGTCTCTTTCTTGTTTATCTTCAAAAACAACAAAAGCAAATAGCCTTCTCATTCATCATACTTCCATCAGTTAAACAAATTAAATGGTACTTTTCAAGAAAAACATCGGAATAGCTAACTACTTGTATACGATTCTGTTAAAAGGATGCAAGGAAGAAGACAACTACAGATAACATCATCTAATGAAGAATTTTTCGTTTTACATATATATTTGGTTTTTCTTTGTGTGTAATAAATGAGTAAGGACTATATCCACAGTAAAATCCCAAATAGGTGTCCTAGCCATCTGCGGATAAATAAATCAGTTGTAAGTTTAATAAACAATACTGACTAAAAGTCAGGTACTATTTTAATGAGGCCTACTAAGAGAACTCGGTACCTTTTGAATGATTTTTTTTTTATTTAAGAACTCTACTTTTTATGAATATTATAGAATGGAGTATAATTATTACAAACTGAGACAATGCCGTTTAAAGAAAGTAAACTGTCTAAATGGTTATTAAATCTTCAAAATTTCATTACTGAGTTTCAATACACATATATATATAAAATAAAACTTAGTACTATTCAATTGGTCAATACAAAAATAAACTATAATCAATATTAATAATATTAATTTGCCGTTTTCTTCATTTTTCAAAAAGCAAACATTGAAATTTGAACAGACAATAAAACATTTGATGTAAAACTGCTCAGTAGCATATGTGATTTCTTCTCTTCTTTTAACCATTTGGTCTCGTATAAAAATTGCATTTTACATTAATTTAGGTATATTTTAATTAATTAAAGAGTTTAATCTTTGTTCCATCACGATTTTCAATAATGCTACAGTCAGGAACTTAATCACTTTCCTTACGCCACTTCTTTCTGTTCTTGTCTTATCACAAAGAAATTAAATTTTTGAAGAAGCATAACAAAATTGTCTGATAATACACATAGATATATTTGCTGAGCTAAATATATGTATATAACCCTGCCAGTTTAAAAGTGAAAACATTTTAGCATTTAAATAAATCAGTTTATACATATAAACAGAGTTTGCTTATTGTTGCTCTCATATTTAATCACATTCCTCTTCTTTTGCACTTATTTTTAATAAGTTACTGAAACAATTAATAAGTAAAAAAAATTAAACACTTAAGGGGGTGTGGCATTTAAAGAGCTATGAAAACATTTAAAAGCTATTTTATCCCTTTATTGTCGTCAGATCATTTCAAAAGTTCTCTTCAGCGCAGTAAGAGTATTAAAATTGAAAAATCGGTAATTTCATCGATTTGAGGGTACCAAGTCCCCATAAAAGTATAAATAATTTATTCAATTAAAAATTACAAGTATTTCTTGAATTATGGTTAATAGGTTTGATATGATTATCTCACAGTCTCTGCAAAGACGGCATAATTTAATATTGTTAATATTTCTGTATATTTCGAATGTTTCTAAATACATCCTTAATAATCATTGTAAATTTATTTTAAAAAATCAGTGCACTATGCACTCCGGAAGAAAAAAATCTTCATGCAAATCTTGTGAAACCCGTAAATGCTCGCTGTTTTACCTAAATTTACTCTCAGAAATGTGTGCATTGGTGTAATTGAAACTTCAGAGAATTTTGTGCCTCTGTGTGAAGAAGCATATATTAATTTCCTTTGATTGTTTAACTGACAGCATTTACATTATCCTTTAACATATAATCCTTATTATGAAGAGATTATTTTAATTAAATTCGTTCACGTGTTTACGGATCGCCTTATTTACTGTCCCACTTCCTTGATTTTCCTTCCAAATTTATTCCTGATTTCATTGTAATTCTTCTCTTGAATTCTCTAGATGCTCCTGTTTATTCATCTTAAGGATTTGTGAAGCTGCTATACGGTGTAGTGGTTAGGGGAGCCGGCTACGATACCAAAGAACCTGGGTTCGAATCCCGGAGAGGGCATGGCTATAACTGTTCGTCTCTTCATAGGAGGCAAAGTGGCCCACCTATTAGGTGCCTCCATAATAAAGTGACCGCCACTTCTGGCGTTAGTAGTGGCCAAGCCGAAGTTGGCTGAGGGCCCGCCATT
>KK121085.1:445793-460754 GCA_000611955.2 Stegodyphus mimosarum
TTTTGTAAAAAAAAAAATCAGGCCAATTTTCAATATACGGTGTCTAGTTTCTAGTTTGCCCTTACTTTACAAAAGAAGAAATGTAGAGAAGAATGGCAGTTTTAACAAATTTCCAAGTCATCGACTTAAAAAAAAAGGTTTTTTTTTTTCCAAGGATGCCAAATTTTTTTAATGCAAACAAGTTTAATAATAGGACTTGAAAAAAAAAGAAAATTCTAAACTGCAAAGAACAGTAATTTTTCCCCCCTTGTGTTTGTAAAACAAAAAGTTGTAATTTCTTTTTCGAGCCATATAATTAGATTTAAAACTAAGAGTAAACGCAGCCAAATTCTATAAAAAAAGTGCGACAGTTTTTATTTTCCTTAAAGTTAACGAAACAATAAATGCTCTTCTTTTTATATTGGCCTTCTCATTTTCATGCCGCTGTCCTAAGAGTCAACTTACTGAAATCGATCAGTTCCTCAAGAAGAGGGGGGTTGAGGTTACGACAACACATTAAAATGTAGTACGTAGTTGACCTTATTTGCGATAGGGATTAGTATTTCACACGAAGAGCGTGTTCTGGGAAGGTTGGAAAAAAAATAGTCAACAAGGGACACTTTTTCTTTCCTTTTGTTGCCTCTTATTAATGACTCGACCCACGTTTTCGTGCAGCTCGAAATCCGAAGTGAAGCTTAATCTTTCGCCACGTAAAGATCCGGCAAATCCAGACTCTCAATTTTTACGCGGGAACCCTTGGCTCTGAGCCAAAATTATTCGGCGGAAGACGTTGAGGGGCACAACGACCTAAGTCTACAATGGGGGATGGCGGTTGATCCCAGGGGAATAATTAATTAGAGCTTGTTTCTTCCAGGATGGGAGGTTTTAATTTGACTTGGGTGACGTTTCTCTGCTTCTGTTGACGACCCACTTCGAAATTCTTTCATAGGATATTGAAAAAGAAATGTTTTCATCGCTCAAAATAATTTGATGCTGATGATCCTGGTTTTGAACAAGAAGACAACTTACCATTCCACAAGATAGAGAAAGCAAAGCAATAGCCTAATTATCAAGTTTCTCAAATTTTTATATTTGCAAAGCCGAGATAATTGTCAAAGTATTCCATAATTATCTAGGCGTTATCTATTTTTTAAAATAGCTGTAAGCGGACTGGCGATGATTGATCTCAGATAATTATTGTCTAGTTAATCCAGTTTTTGAAAGTTATGGGCTCATAAACATAAAGTTCATGGACATGTAGCAAATTATTAGCATACAGAAATCCAAAGATCGGAATTATTTACTTGATTTTGATTCTTTTTTTTTTTTTTTTTTTTGAAGTTTCTTATAGCGTGCCAAGTATTCGAAGATTATTTACAGAAAGCGACTCTGACTAACATGTTTATTTTTCGCCTTTTTCGTAGATGTAAGTTGGAATTTACTAAATTAGCACGCAAAGAAATACAGAGCATATAATTTACGATATACTACTTCATTAAACAATTCGAACGAGGAAAACTGGATACACCCAACACTATGCTCTTTAACAAATCTTTTCGCAAATTTGGTATCGCAGGTACTTTATAAGATCTCCTCCTTCCAGCATGCCTTCGTGGTGTAACGGTAGCACACTCGGCGCGTATTTGAGAGGTCCAGCTTCGATTCCCGGCGAGGGCATTGCTCATTTTTTACATCTCCAGCATAAAAAAACCTGATGTCTCTACAAATGGCACCCGTACTAAAAAGGTGATGGACGATAATTCGTCACAGCAGAATTTGGCGATTGGTTTCCCTCATTCCCAGTCGCTCTTTAAAATTGGAAGTGTATAAGGTATTTTCTCTCTCGTTTCCGCATGCCTTCGTAGTGTGATTGGAAGCGTACATGACGTGTATTCGAGAGGTTCGGGGTCTGAGTCCCGGGGAGGACACTTCACATTTTTAAGGCATCCTACTGCCTCCCCCCCCCCCCAAAACAAAAACAACCCACTGCCTCTACAAGCTAAATACCACATTTTTTTTCCCAAGCAGATGTAGGAAAACAATTCGAGAAAGAGGAAATCATTTGCATATGTACAGGTAGTCAGAGGTAATAAAATCCTTAACTGTGATTACATGGGTACTGTCTTGGATAACATAGTTTTTAGCAGAGGTTCATTGCTAGTCGAAAACCAAAAATTGAAGTTGAACTTCTAAGTAAGACTTGCTGCTTATGTGTGTTCTTCCTTTCCCTTTTGTGTGTGTGTGTACGTGGACGTGTGATAGCAGTTCTACGCTTGTGGTTGCAACTTTGGCAACTTTTTTTAAGCACGTAGATGACCGACGACCAGCCACTTCCAGCGAATTGCCTTCGAGCAAATGTCGTGACATTTAGGGAAGAAGAGCGAATTTCATCATGTCTTTCACTCTTGATGAAAAGTAAAAATTATTTTTAATTTTTTACACGTGTAATAAAATGTCTCGAGAGGAAACACATAAAGTCGTACGAAAAGGGGGAAAATGAATACAAATTAGGAAAATTTGCGTGAACGCTTAGAACAATTAAAATGATAGCGACAAATAAGTGAAATGGAGAATAGAGCATTTTTAAAAATATTTTAATAGTAAAGATAAAATTAAAAATCAATCAAAATGCTTTCAGATTTTATATTACGCTAAAAGCGGTGTTTTTTTTTTAATATTTAAAAATAGCATATCTTTAGAATTTTCAATTGAGAGTATCGCGCGCTAGAGGGGGAAAAAGTCTTGTACGGTTTGGCAGTTGTTCACTTTGAAATCGTTGAGTTTGTTAACCGAAATTATTTTTTTAAGTTTTGCAAAATATGAAATAGACATTGAAACAAATTCCAAATTAGGGCTTCAAGGTGCCCATATTCGGGTGGAGGACTACGTTATTCAAAATTGGATATCTCTAGATACCGTTGGTTTTTAGCAATGCAAGAAACATGCATACATCCATGCAGATTCTTCATTATTTAATTTCTTTAAATATAGGGCGATAATATGATCCATATAAAAGTATGGATCATTCAGTATGCAAGATTTTAATAAGAAAAATGGAAAGACAAGAAGAAATGCTAGGGAAATAATGAACATTATCTATATGAATAAGAAGACTATTGGAATTGAGAAATAGATCTACTTTTACTTTTGTTTTATTTAGATTGGAATATGTAGGTGCTTGAGATGTGTAACGAGTTTTATTTAATTTTAACAATTCTATTATATTTTAATATTTTAGGCTCGGCTCTCTAGCACTAGTTTCATTTTGTTGATTTTTTTTTAAGAGGCTGCTGGCTGTCTCATTTTGCTTTGATTGACCGGTCCTCCTTTTAATCCTATGGCCGGCTAGGTGGACTGGGGGCTGCGCCCGTTAATACAGTACAATACAATACAATACAGGGCGATAATATTTGGTGGCAACAACCTGAAAAGTGAAACGAACATTTATAGGGAACCGAAGCAAAATGCCGTTTCGAGAATAATAACCCGGTCTGGGCTAACGCTCCTTTGGGCTAAAAATAAAGTGTAACTTTTTCTGCGGGCTGTATATAATATTGTAAGCATTTTCTACTTGATATGCAGAATATATCGTCTATGCTGTGCCTTCCGGTGAATAACCTGATGATAATATGCCCAGCACTTCTTCATATTTTTCTAGGAGCTGAATAATAACAATGCTGCTAATTCTGGGGATAAAGCAATTTGCAATAAATCATGTTAATGATCAAATCTAAATTAAATCAATCTCGGATCACCTTCAAAGTCATGATAATGAGTAATGGACTAAAAGTTGAACCGAGACTAAATAAACAGCTTCTTTCAAAATCCTGGACAACGGGGGAAAACGAAATGTTTATGTAACCTTTTTTTTACTTCTTGTACGTTCATACTTTTCTTGTATGAAGTAAGGAAAGTATTGTAATCATGAAAAATTCCGGGTTTCATATTTCAACGAACATATCCATTTTGACCGCTATCAAATGCGATTTAACGCTGTTTTTTCGTGACATCTGTACCGTAAGGACAGAATAATGAACTCTTTTTCCCAAAACGGATTATAAAATTGATTTAAAACAGATTCAGAAGAGATTCTTTTTTCGTGATGTCTGTACGTACGTATGTACGTATCTATGTATGTATCTTGCGTAACTCAAAAACGAGTAACCCCAGAACGTTGAAATTTTGTATGTAGGACTTTTTGGTTGCAATCGGCTGCACCAAAATTATATAAATATATATATATATATCATATATACTCCGCTTCGTGAGCTCTTTTTTTATTGGTAAATTGTGTCATTTTTTCATTTAAGAATGATTGAATTATGTTGTTCTTATCTTATTGTTAAGGTTTTTATGACTTTAGTTAATCTGCATGCAATAGTTGTAGAATTATCAACAATTTAAATTTTAACCATAGCAGCCATATTTCTTTATACAACGAAAAATCTGCATTCTTTTGCCGCTGGCCGAATTACTGCTTTTTTTTTCCAGTAAAAACTGTAATTGTAATTGAAAAAAAATTGTTTTTCTACTGTTTTAACTGTATTTTTAGAACTTTTAATGAAGATGTTTGGAGTTTTTACGTGTTTTTGCTTTGTCGCGAAGTGACAGCTGCATTAATTGAATGAGAAATATATCTCTAATGAAATTCGAGGAAATTAAATGAAATGCACCAAAAAATAATGAACTCTTTTTCCCAAAACGGATTATAAAATTGATTCACAACAGATTTTTTTCCGTGATGTCTGTACGTACGTATGTACGTATCTATGTATGTAGCTTGCGTAATTCAAAAACGAGTAACCCCAGAACGTTGAAATTTTGTATGTATGACTGCTATAACATGTAGTTGTGCACCTCCCTTTTTGGTTGCAATCGGCTGCACCAAAATTATATAAATAATGCGCAAAAAATGCGTATAATTTAATATTCCGTACAAGAAAGTCGGTGGTGTACACATCATTTTTTTTCTTTTAAAGTGTCAAAAATTGTCATGTAATTTTCATAATTAAATATGAATACATATTTAAATGCATGTGTGTAAAATAATTCATTATTCAATAGAATCGTTTTTAACTGGCAGTAAGCGATTCTCGATAAGAAATTTTAAAAAAATTATTGAATATTTATTTTTAGAATTTATTTGTTCATGTTTTATGACGCTGCCTGTAGAAACTGCATCATGCAAAGTCCACGATATTTGCCGCAATTAAATAGATAATATCAAACATCGTACAGATTATTCAAAATGAAAAATCTTACACATAATTTTATATTTCAGGATAATAAAATTAAACAACGTTTTAAAATTACCATATTTATTAGCACAAAGTTGCGAATTTCTTAGTCTGCTAGAATATAACAATGGTCTCAAATTGGAGGCCATCGAAGCAATTTTACATGGCCCGAGAATACATTTCAATTATGTATTTATTGTCAGGATGCTATTTTATAATTTTAGAGACATATATGCATTGAGATTATGTTGACGACTATTATCGAAAGAAAAGTGATAGAATGAATAGGTTGCAGCTTTTGTCTTTGCCGCCCTGTATATTTTACGCGTATTCCATGCCAGACGATGTTACTAAAGTGAGAGAATTTACCACTTCGCTACAGCTCACCAAATATCGCAATCGAAACGCTGGTAAAATCGCTGAAATTGGTAGTTCCGATCTGAGTTCGAAACTAGGAATGTGAGTTGGCTGCATGGGCTTTTTCGTGGTTTTCGCTATGTGCTATCCAGCTTTCCATAGACAATCCCCCACGGAGGGATCCATCCTCTTAGGCAGATAGCCCTAGTGTGCTTTGCCATAGTGGTTTGCTAAAACAAACCATTTTAGCCGCCAACCGACCGTTTAGATTTCGGCGGACCACACAAAGATGAGAAAATTCCGCGTGTGGTCCCCGCAAGTCACTATTTTCAAGCTTTTATGATGTGTCACACGACATGGTCTGACATCACATACGCAATAATTCGCTCCAGTTGACTGTACAAGAGACATAACTTCAAGACCAGTGTCAAGAGATTTTTGGATTCGGCACTGTTTCAGTCGTCAAAGCCTCTCTATTTCAGAAGGGCTGACGAACCGATGATCTTATGTTTCCTCTGATATCGTTCCAGATATGACGAATCAGAGGATGTAAAACACACCTGAAAAATTAAGGAGGCGTGGTTAATTCAGTCTCCAGACTTTTTCCAGTCGAACAACACTCCAGAATTCTCTCGACTAAAGATACCCTCGTTAACAGGTTCTTCATATAACACGAAGTGTAACATTACTACAGTAATTGTTCTATGTTTCCCATGTTATCAGGTATTGTAATAGAGCTTCTCGTAGTTGTAATAAATATGTTTTGAGTTCAAAAATGCAGTGAGTATATGCAACTTCACAAATCAGAAGTCAGTCTTCTAGTCAGAAGCGCTACCTGCCGCCGGTTACCCACAATATCATTATATTTCTGATGTTTTCTAAGGAGTCGATACATCTTGTATACAGTTGTCTTGAGTCAGCCACTAGCTGATTAACTGGATACACTACGGCGTAGTTCGTATTGCTATACAGCTGAAAATTAACTAACGTGTGATTGATAAAATCCTTTTTGTGTGTGTGTGTGTGTGTGCTTGCTGTTAGATCTAACTTGTATCGATATCTATTACTTGGAACTGTGCATATATTTTGAGTGTTGCTTTTATACGAAAACTCATCTTGTTGAATGTAAATAAAGAGAAAGATTAAATTCCAAAAGCCGTGTCTTTTACAAAGGTTGCTCTGCATATCATCTTCGTCCTCCTCCTGCGTAATTTTGATATTTCCGGTTAAGCGGGGCCCGGGGTCGAGAGATTTTGTTGTATTTACATACTATATATACAGATATCCTCAAAAGTTGTTTCCTTGCATATATATGCGAGTAATAATTATAAAGAATTGAATGAAACTTGAACCATTATAACAAATAAGGAAATTTTATAAAACTTGCAAAACCTTTGCAAATTCCAATACTGGACTAAATTCTGGAAAACACAAGAGTCAGTATTCGAAAAAGAAGATTAAAATAGTGAGCTTAGAAATTGTAATAAAGTAACTTCCTAGAGGCAATTTATTTTTTAAATTCATTTAATAACATTCGGTATCAGAAATTTGATGTTGAGAATAATTGATTTGCATTTCACTTTTCTCCCTTTTCCTTGTCAAACCAGAAACAGAAAACTGGATTGTTAGAGATCCAGACAATGTACCGATTTGACTCAAAAGTCAACACCGCTTTCTCAAATTTTATTTCAGTGTTTATAGAAGTGTAAATATCAAGGTCCATTCTTCGAAAGGAGATCTTGTCCCATGGGCTTAGCACATCCTGATGCCAGTTCCTGAATTCTGCGGCGATAAAATTCTTTAGGCTTCCAAGCGTAAAGTTCTCCGATACCAGTTTCTTATTTCTGGGATTTGTGAAAAGTTCTTTCAACGAAGACTGCTCTATTATCGATTGAAGTAGATGCTAGACGGTAGGTGAAATTTTAAAGTGTATGCAGAAGGAAGTATCAAGCCGATCTGTTCTGCTGTATTTTTTTATTCCTAAAATTCCATGCGGAGAGAATGGCTTTGCGCTTGAATCAGCCCATTTTTTAATATAAATTTTTGGCTGACATGAGTCTAAGCAGCAAATACAGCTTTCTTATCAGAATTCCTAAAAAAGATCTATTATGTTTCACACCGAATAATTTATTGCTAAACGATGTATGCTAATGAAGGAATCTGATCTTAAATAGGAATTTATTTTAAGTAGGGGCTAATTCATGAAATATCGATTAATAACTTTTGTAGAACTCTGGTCCTGGATTCTGATATTCCTATATCATAGGATAATTATTTATAATAAATTTATTTTCAATCTTTGAAATTTGAAAAAATGTCAGAATTTTAAGTCCGGCAGGATATTTGCCCATCTTCACCGTCGAGGTAGTTCTGATGCGCTAAGCTTTCCGAAAATGAAGAGAATTTAGCACTTAAAATAGTAAAGATCTATTCTATCGTGTATTATTTATCGTAAAATAAAGTGTGCTCGCTGCGTAATCGATTGAACAATTATCGACGCTTCGAAACAGATACAACATTTGAAAACATGCGTGTGGGGAGACTTTAATAATACTTGACTTTTAGACACGAATGTTTGCATTTAATGCTGTCTGTGGCGCTTCATCTAACCTGGAATTATATTGCCATCATAACCTATTGTAGCAAAGGCAACGACAAAATGTTAGGTTCTCAAGTAGCATAAATTGTTTATAAATGTTGGCAACGACTTGTATCTACCAATCGATTGAAAGTGACGGTATTTCCTTATTCCTTCATCTGTCTTGATCACAATGGAAGGAAAGATCGTACAACGGAGAGGGGAGGAGCTACAGGCGAATGCGGTGAATTGTGGGTAAAACGACAGGCCTTTGTCACATACCATATTCTTCCCGATTGATTCATCGATTCCGACAAAAATTCATTGTTATTTTCGATTTAGGTATGAGAAGAAGAGCAGTTTTCGCCGCGTTGTTTATTTTTAGATATAGTATTTCTTTCCTTATTCATCTGTCTCTCAGAATTTTGATTTTGTGCATATACGAAACGTAAATTAAAAATGTGCGTGTAAAAGTTGTGCCCATGGTATATTGAAATTACCCATCCTTGGTAGACCAAAGATGTAATTACTTATAAACTATTTTAGCAACTATATGATCTGAGGGAAAACTAATAACCCATTTGACATATCCAGTATCTTCCCAAAGGATAACATTTAACATTAGTTAATCATTCTTGAGCTGTTATTGGTCGAATTTTTAAATCTTCTCATCCAACACGCTTCAGGTTGTCCTATTGGTTTTCAAATAGTCCTATTGATGTCTCCTGTTGATTAAAATAGAATTTTTGCAGCCATTTTTAGCTCACCTCTACCCCCCCCCTTAATAAGTAGAATTGCGTACCATTTTCTCCCCCTTCCAACAAATAGTATTTTGCTTCTGCTTCATTTTTGTTTTTGCTTTAGAAGGGACGGGGTGGATTAACTTTTACAAAATTTTACTATCGTTTTTATATACAGATTTGTAGTTAAATACATTCTCCATAACAGACTAGTATTAACGACTCCCGGTAGGTAATAAACATTGATTCGACTCGCAGTAACATTGCTTCATAATTATTTATTTTAAGAGTATCTGGTAGTAATATGCAGTTTCTTATTTTAATGTCATATATTAAAGACCAGCGCATTCATTGTGGCAACTTAATTCCATTAATTTAATTAAGTTAATCGCTTAATACCCCGAATTTAAAGCCAATGGGTATTATTCCGCTTAAAAATCATGACTATTCCTGATGTTAAATCCGTACATAACCGAGACTAATGACTCCGAAAAAACTTGAAACGCAATTTTAATTACAAAGTGCTTCCTGTTTCGTGTTGCTCATTTCTGCCGCAGCTTCGAATGCGCGCATGTCTCGTTAAAGTGGTTTGAGACATTCCACGAGTAAAGAGGATTACGGACGCCATTTACTATATGTGCGAGACATTTATTACGCCTGAGTAATGGCTGCGGACTACTCACGAAGTGCTCGAATTTATCTGTGTCCACATTCCACGGTGCTTTAATTGTAAATGAAAGTAACTATCAGTTGGATTATCGCACAAATCTTAGGTAGTATCACTGTGGCCGTGTTCTTTTAAGTAAACGCAAAAGCTAAATGAAACTTGTTAAGAATAAATAACATCGTTCTTCATGATTATAATTACTATTTGTTGTGAAATGAACTGAAGTAATAAGTGGCGCGATGCGCTGCTGTTCATGACGTCAGCCTGGGTGCTGAATATTTTGAATGTTTTCCTGTAGACAGAACTGAAAACTGATCTCGGAAGTGCAAAAGACAGTCGTGATGAAAATAAAGAATTGTTGGCTTATTAAGATTTTCTTTTGTCTTTATTCCTAATGCACAGCCTGGGGTAGAGGCAGCCCGTAACTGTTTTGAATATATTTCTTTATATATTTTTCTCAGTTCTCCATAACACTATTGCTAAACGGAAAAATGTGTAGAATTAATTACCTTCTATTAATGCAGGCTTGACTAACGTTGCGGAGTTAAGTTCCACAGTTTCCTTCGTATGTGGCAGGACTTTTAACTAATGCATATTTACATTTATGAAATGTAACCTTGAAAGAATGTTTACAGCACAAAAATGCTTCTTCAACCACGGGATAATTGAAGAAGTTCTTGCAATTTTGGATGATATTATTTTTAATCACGTTGATGTAGAAATCCCTAAAGAAATAATAGATTCCAACTGAAACGATTTAAGTAACGATGATCTGCTTGACTACATCATACATATGCCACTGATGATGTAAAACTGGACAACAAAGTGCACCTGAAGACAATGAGCAAAAGGGAACAATAATTAAAGGCATTGGTAAAATACATAAAATTTGAGCAATGAGAAAATGTTATGAATCTGGTCATTTCGCTTACATCATAAAATATGCAAAAAGTAATTAAAACTATTCAAGGGACGTTTCATAACTTTCTCTTGAAATACAATTTATAGTAACTAATATAGGTGCGAGCATTTACTGTGTATTCATTTTTTCCTTCCTAAAAGAGTGTCACAAAATACAAATTATTAACACAGTAATTGGTCATACAATACATGTATACAATATATACAATACATACAATACAGATGTATAATACATGTACATATCACGACAGCAAATGTCCTTACTCTACTTTTATTTTCTAAACCGTTGGTCATAAGCATACATTTCCAGTTACAAAATTGTTTTAAATGTCGCAAAGATTAAAGTTTTGGCATTTTAAAGGAAATAAGTTTTGTAAAATTACGAAAGAAAACTTTTAATGCTTTTCTTCGGTCCTCGACTTACGTTTAGGAAACTTTTTGTTACATTTAAAACATTTTTGTAACAGGAAATGTATATATATTTAAAAAAAATCATAAAAACTGAAAGCTTTCAGATTTTATATTAAGCCTAAATGGGCGTTTTTTTTTAACGTTTTGAGTGTTACCTTTATTTATTAAATATCACGTTCTTCGCACTTAAAACCATAAAATTCGATTCAATAGCAATATCACAAAATACACTCATGGACAAAAAAATTAGCGCACCAAGAAATAATTGCGGGATCGTAATGAAACTTGCAATGAAGGTACATGTCGGGAAAATACGCAAATGATTAGAAATGCAGCCTGATTGCACATTACGTATAGCTGGTAGAGGGCGTTGAACGTCGTACTTTGTGGAGTATAAAACAGGTAACCAAAGCTTTGTTTGAGTGTGCTGAATCATTTACAAAGGAAGAGCTGAGGTAGACATGCCATTACGCCGTGTTTGAAGACAATATGAGCAGTTGTCTCAGTTTGAGAGGGGGATAATCGTCGGGATGATGGAAGCTGGGTGGTCAGCTAGGCGAGTAGCTCGTCAGTTAGGCCGCTATGATTGTGTTGTGAGGAGGTGTTGGGACCAGTGGACCCGAGAGATGTCATGTACACGAAGACCAGGCTCAGGACGCCCTCGACAGACCAGTCGTCGAGAAGACCGCCACATCGTAAGAAATGCACGCGTATAGCCAACTGCTTCATCGGCCTCCATCCAGGCACAGGTAGCACCTTCACTAGGGGCCCCTGTGTCTTTTCGAACCATACGAAGGCGCCTGGCGGAAGGACAATTGGTATCGCGGCACCCAAGGAAGGACAATTGGTATCGCGGCACCCATTACGTGTGCTGTCCTTGATGCTCACCCATCGACGCCTTCGTTTGGAGTGGTGTCGAGCACGAGGAAACTGAACTGCAGCGGAATGGAACCAGGTCGTCTTTAGCGACGAATCCAGATTCAATCTCGGCAGTGATGACAATCGTGTTCATGTGTAGAGAGCTCGTGGTGAACGTCTCAATCCTGCCTTTGCTATACAGCGACACATCGCTCCCACAGCTGGTGTGATGGTATGGGGTGCCATTGCTTACAATACACGGTCACCCCTAGTATTGTTCCGTGGCACCATGACAGCCCAGCGATATGTTCATGAAATCGTGCAGCCACATGTGTTGCCACTCATGCAACGGCTCCCAGGAGCCATTTTTCAACAAGACAATGCTCGGCCTCATATGGCAAGGGTGTCACAAGATTGTCTTCGCACTGTTACTACCCTTCCTTGGCCTGCCCGATCCCCAGATTTGTCTCCAATGAAGCACATCTGGGATCATTTGGGACGACGAGTTGGGCATTCCACGAGTTTGAACGAACTAGAGGCAAGGTTACAGCAAAAATGGAACGAAATGTCTCAAGACATCATACAGAACTTGTATGACTCAATGCCCGATCGTATCGCATCGTGCATTCTCGCTAGAGGGGGTCCAACGGAGTATTAACTCCTCCGTTCTTTTGTCTTTTTCTCTGAAATAAATTATCCTTTTTCTTTGATTTCCTTATCATTTACTTATATCAAAGCAGTCATTAAGTATGCAAAATTTCGTTTCATTTTTACGACTCCTTCTTGGTGAGCTAATTTTTTTGTCCATGAGTGTATTTAAAAGAGCATCTTTTTAGAATTTGCGATATACAGTCTCGCGAGCTGGAGATAATTTTTTTTCGTAATATGTTGCCATTGCTCGCTTTGAAATCGTTGAGTTTCTAAAACAAAAACCCATAAATGCTTTACAAAATATGAAATAAATAATAAAACAAATTCCGAATTCCAAATTTGGGCTTCTAGATGCCTATATTCGTGTGGAGATGTACGTTATTCAAAACTGGATGGCTCTAGGTACCGTTGTTTTATCACAATGCAAGAAACATACATACGTTTATGCAGATTCTTCATTGTTTAATTTCTTTAAACATAATACAGGGCAATAATATTTGATGACAACAGTTTAAAAAGTCATTCGCCGTTTATAATGAATCAACGGAAAACGAAATTAGTAGTCCTTCTGAGCTATCGCTTTTTGGGCTAAAAAAAAACCGTACGACAAAAATTGACTGAGATATTTGATATCAAAACCGGAAATCATATTCAGGGGCCGTACACAAATTAATGAGAGAAATGTTTGCATTCGCACGTAACTAAAAATAAAATGTCATTTAAAAAAGATTTCTGATGTTAAGATATTACATGACGTGCATAATATGGACATATATATATTTCAAAATGGAGATCTTATTTACAGTATCTTGTAGAATTCATATTATAAAAAACATTGGCAAGTTTTAGTATTGCTACACAATCAACTCGTAATATTATTTGCATTCATTAAAATTGAAAGATACTTTAATGAATTTTTTACGATTTCTCAATTATGATTCTGAAGTAATGAAACTTCATAAGTATATTAATGTTTTATTATCAGATTGAAAATTCTTCTTTGTGTGAAAATTTTTTTGGTATATCAAATGTAAAGAAATTATGAACAAAGCACTAATAAATCACAAAAGCAAATCGTTGAATGGAATTTAAGTGGAAAAACTCACCCTCGAACTATTCTAATGTATTTATTAACCGACTCTTCAACGCAAATTCAAAAATGACGTCAAATAAATTTGACGTAAAATTTTAAATTAAATATCTCAGTGAATTTTTCCGTACTGGAGTAAAACTTTTTTTTCTTTTATTCTTGTAATGTTTTATTTTTTATAGCGAGTAGAAAATTTCCCTAACTATAAATATAGGGATCGTAAGAACAAATAAAATGTTAGATTTCGTGTTTTATATAAAAATTATTTCTTTAAATTTAAAAATACCAAAACTTTGGGCCATTTAAAATATTTTCGTAACTAGAAGTATATGTTTATAACCAACAATTGCGAAAATAAAGGCCGGGGAATTTTGAAGGTCGATATATATCTATCTGTTCGAGAACTTGTAAAATCTAAAATGTAATCTTCGGTTCAATGTAATCTTCGGATCTTGCTAAACAGTAGGAATCCGTACATAACAGCGTAATAACACTTAGAGCAACGAGAAGAACTTTTATGAATAAATAGAGACGTATGATATAAAAAATAATCTTGTGAGATGACAAGCAGAAAATGAAGGAGATTTTTAAATATATAATTTGGATTTTATGTGCTAAATTGAACATGTTATGTTTTTACAATAGGCAGTTAATGTTAATCTTATATCCGGCCCTAATTATTTTTCATTGCTTAATTTAAATTTTATGTCATTAATATAATGCATTAAGGGATTAAAAAAACTTGATTGTAACACTTAGAATAGTTCCACTGCGTTTATGTTATTAAAATTAATGCTTATCTGAAGTAACAGAAAAGCATTTGGGTCATTTATAAAGTGTGTGAATATGACGTATAGCATTTTTAGTACGTTCATTTGCTCAGTTCACTTCTGCGGCAATTTAGTAACATTGATATATGCTACTTTTTATAAGTTTGCAACTAATATTATTTTTATTGCAATTTATATTAATGATAACTATATCTTTTTTGTTTTTAGGTAAGTGCTCAGAATGAAATTTTGTGGACTGCCTTATATTCATTATCGAATGTTTCATTTCTACTAGAGGTAAATATAAATTTACAAAAAGTATTTGCTTTAAATTTATTTTTCAAACAAAAATATTCTCTTAGTATAAATGTTGCATTTTTATGTACTTGAACAAAAATTCACTAAGCACAGAATTTGGTAATTGTTTTTCACGATGTCAACTTTCATTTCTCCGAATATTAAAAATTTAAATTTTAGTCATTTACGATTTTAGTAGTTGAAAAAAATTAAAACTGCATATTTTCTATTGCAAATATTAATTAACATTATTCGTCAAACATTTAATCACTCAACAGTTGGAACAAGTAAAATTAAATAAAAGGGAAATGTAAACAGTTTAATGAAAATAATAATTTTTTATTCCAGAAGGCAGATAAGTATTTATCGTATATGCAGATGTATAAAAAGCGTTTTTCTGCAAAA
>KK121085.1:460822-529684 GCA_000611955.2 Stegodyphus mimosarum
AAAACATAGATTCTACAAAATTTCTAAAGGCATCTTTAGGTATTTGGTATCAATATCAAGGAATTAATGGATTGATTTATCAAATCTTTCAATTCCTTAAAGATTCATTACTGAAGCTCGGCATTTCGTATTTACGTTACAACGTATCCTACACACTTTCAGTGGGTTGTCTGAGGAATCTACCAGTGAAGGTAATACTTTCCGAAATCTCTTTACTTGTCCTGCTAGTTTTTTTTTTTTTTTTTTAATTTCCCATGAAACCATTAACCGTTCTCCATTCATTTTTCCCCATTAACCGCTGTCGAAAATAGAAGTGTGCTAGAGAAGGTTTTCTGTATGCTGTGGGGCTGAAAAAAGAAATTCGCAGAGGAGAAAGGGCGCCTGATCTGTTGTCATCTTGAGGTAATTAGTAGATGTCAAAATTTGTCATGAATAAATAATCGAAGCATATGCTTTCCAGTAGAGCCTTTAAATTATTTTTGAAGCAGGAGAAGTGAAAAATATGCAATATCATCGCCAGTACTCGACCCTGGACCATTTCGAATATGCGCTGAGTGTACTACCGTTACATCACGAAGGCATGCTGGAAGCGGGAAATACCTAATATACTCCCCCTTTTAAAAGGCGACTAGGGATTAGGGGAGATATGAAAAATGTACAGTTTCCTCGCCGGGACTCGAACCTGGACCTCTCAAATACACACCGAATGTGCTACCGTTACGAAGCATGCTGAAAGGAGGGAAATAATACCTTATACTCCACAGCATTAGATTTCCTCCACTGATCCGTGAAGTATTTTGGTATTAGCTGTTGTCTCTCCCATATAAAAATCAAAAATAATATAGGATTGTCAGAAAAGAGGGAGGAGAATTTAAAATCCGTATCTCAAAAACTGTTGAAATAAATGAACTATGAAATAATTCAAATGTTTAAATGACAAAAATATATCTGAATTTTCGCCTTGACATAGCAGATTTCACCTTCGGTTCAGGAGATAATGTACTTCCACCCCCATACAATGAATTATTGTCAGCATATTCTCTCAAAAAGAAATACTTAAATAATGGTGTATGACAGCGAGTTTTGTGTTCTGCTGATGCTGATTAACATCGGCGATCCTGGCGGAGCAACAGATCGATCAGCGTTCCCTTCGATCCAGCAGCTGATTAAGTCAAGTCAGGATTTAAAGAATAAGTGATTTAGACGGTACAAATCACACGAAAGGAATCTGCCTAACACACTAAGTGCAGGAAGTCTCATAAAGGACTAAGAGAAAGTAGCTTGTGTTCACGTTACCCATAAGAAAAACCACGATAAACACTCATGCAGCTAGCCCATTCACCCGATTGAATTATGAGCATTTAGCGGTCTAAATCACTCGGATATTGGTAGGGCAAGTCAAAAAATGGTTATTCTCTTCTTATATCCAATGAAACTTAGCGTTACTAGTTGCATTTTAACATTTTGTGTGGGCGAGGGAGGACTGGTTCTCACTCGCTTTGCTGCCGCTGTCTTACGGCGTCATCCTTTAGTGATTGTGCTAAATTACATCACCACGGCCTCGGAGTGTCCGCCAAAAACATCGCGGGCGAAGACGTCGCGGAGGAAACAATGCAAAGCGAAAACGTCGTGATAAAAAACATCGTGGGAGAAAAGAAAGCAAAGAGAAAACAATGCAGTTCTAAAACATCGTGGTACAAAATATCGTGGTCGAAAATTAAGCGGTTTAAAAACCTCGCAGTTTGAAAACATCGTCTTCGAAAATATCGTGGTAAAAAATAAAGTACTTTACAAATCATCGAATGACAATAACATCGCGCACAAATACGTTTTCAGATTTTAAAACTTGTAAATGCATATTCGCATAATGATTTGGTAGCGCAAAAAAGAAAGAGGGATGCTTCACTTCCATATTTCCATAAACTTAAGCATTAAAAAGTGAAAATGAATAGAAAAATAACGCAACTTATAGAACTTAATTTTAAATATACATAGTTAATTGATAAAGGTCAATAATAAATTAACCTTTTTTATAAAGTTTTGACAATTTTTATGAAAAATATAGTCTAAAAATGCTCAGAAAAAAGAAGATAAATAACTCATAAGTTTATTAACTCTATAAAAACTGCTTAGTTAATTATCAAATTATTCTCTTTCACATTTGTTAATTTGATATTGTTTAACTGAAAGGTGTATTTTGTTTTGTTTCCGTATATTCTTAAAATGTCGTTAACATTTCCATGTATAGCGTGCAATCAATTTTTTGGATGTCGATTTGTTAGTTGTGATGAAAATCAGTTATATAATATGTCAGTAGGGTATTTGAAAAACGCATGTGTGCGATGTTATCGTCATGCGATGATTTGCAGGTACTTTATTTTTTACCACGGTGATTTCGACAGCGATGTTTTTAAACTGCGAAGTTTTTGAACCGCTTTGTTTTCGACCACGATATTTTGTACCACGATGTTTTAGAACTGCTATGTTTTTCTCTTTGCTTTTTCTCCCACGATGTTCTGTAGCCCGAAGTTTTCGCCCTGCAGTGTTTTCTTCGTGACGTTTCCGTCTGCGAAGTTTTCGGCTGTAACCGGCTTCGGTGTTCTTAAAGGTGGTATGTGACGAGGTCCGAAATGAACCAAACATCATACCTTAGGGCAGAACTGCACCTTAGCCTTCGCTGCTAAATTTTGTATCCATTTTCTACCCCGAGTAGTGATTAGTTACCGAATCACTCTATAACGATCCCCATAAAAAGAAAGCTCGTCTGTGTTCGCCACACAAGCTGCAATCTAAAGACCGACGCCAAAGTGGGGAGCATTTAAGATGTATGGAAAACTTGCTGTGATACAAAAGCAGTAACAAGACCCCATTTGACATTTACAAAAGTCATAACTTCATAACCAATGTCAGAAAGATGCAAAAGCCTGAAACGTATCTCCTCGAATTCAAGGGGTCACCAATACTCCTCGAATTCAAGGGGTCACCGAACCTCTGAAACTCGCATCTCGTCTGATATCATCTGAACTGTAATGAACCAGAAAACTGAAACAGCTACAAAAAATTAAAGGGGCATAATTAATCCAATCTGTAAAATGTACTAGACCGAGCAAGTACACAGAAAGCGTTGCAAATCTCAGTTAGACAGAACTGACAAAATATGCGGTTTGAAATAATTATGTCTCAGATAATAAAAGTAATGAACTGTATTTACATTTGAAAACCCACTGACTAACTCATGTTGGAAGTCATAACTGTTTATTAATTTATACTAATATTTTTCGCAAAGTTTTTAACACTTGCTAAGCTTCCCGTAGATTAATTATAAATACCGTACATTCCGGCGGTATAACGTGCACCGGTGTATAACCCGCACCTATAATTTCAAGTTACGTTTTTAAATTTTTAGCTATATTCATCATGTAACACGCACCCTCTTCTTTACAAAGAAACCTAAATGATACATGTGTGAGGCTCTTATCCTCTGAAGTCATCCTCCATTCGATGATTTTTTCCAGGCTTTCAAACAAAGGTTTGAGGCAGTGAATAATTCCTTTTAATAATAATAAGAGGGTGGGTTGTATTCGGTGCAAGTGTGCACAAGAATGTTACTCTAGGGTTTCAGGAAAAGGGGACAAAATTTTGGGTAAGAATGCGCTTCCAAACTGAATGAATTCGCAGAATTAAAAGTCAGATCTGTAGCCATTTGAAGCCGTGATTTTGAAATGAACATCGAAGAAAAAATACAACGAATTTTTCATGTTATCCGATAAAGCAAATTTTTAAGTTCATGAAGAATGTCATTATTTTTAAACGTACAGCATTTAGATGCATGTAGAAATCTAATTTTTGTATGCTTAACTTTTCCTTTTTTTTAAATGTATCATTTTTATATCCGGCGTATAATGCACATCCGTATTTCGATCTTATTTTTTGTATTAAAAGTGCTCGTTATACGCTGGAATATACGGTATATATTATTTCAATATTTTAACCATTTATTATGTAGAACTATAAGGTATTTCTCCCATCTCCTTCGCGTGCTTCCGGGGTGTAGTGGTCAGCACGCTGGACGCGTATTCCAGAGGTCCGTGGTTCAAGTCCCGGCGAAAGCACTGCTCCCTTTTTTCAGGCCTCCTGCTTCTAAAATACCTAATGTCTCTACACTCCGTCCCTGTTCGGGCGCCAGGATGTAATACAAATACTTATTTTTTTTTCTGTTTTCTTACATTTCTTTTTTAATATTTTTAATAATTTAGATTAATACGTGGATTTTTTTCTCTTCGATTCGTTTATAAAATGTTTGTCTTTTTTCAACTTTAAGTGAAATATTTTCTTCTCACTTTCTTTATAATAATTCTGAGTGTTTTCTGCTTGTCTCTCATCATTCAATTGGACAAGCGGAAGATAAAAATTAAAACTGTGAAAGACTTATATCTTCTCGCATCATTTAATTAATTTCTTATCCACTTTCGAATTAGCCGTCTTCTTAATTTCCTGGTCATTGATATTAAATCAGGTTCAGAAAATAATTTAAAATAATTCAACTAAATGAATGGTGACACGATTTCTTTCTTAAAAACATTGTGGGCATATCATTTTCATTCTTCGTATCTCAAGTATCTTCATTCTTCTTCATCTAAAAAATTGCTTATCTTCTCAAATCCATCCTCGTAATTAAGTTTTAGACACGTTTCGAAGATTAAAATCTTCCTTTCATCGAAATTTCTGAATCATGTTCTCATTTTCAAACTTCTGTGAAAAGTTTCGTCTTTTTCTTTTAAAATCTTTTGTTTCTATCCATTACAATTTTCTCCGATAACATAAAATAAATAATAAAATATAAGCATTTCAGGTTAATTAGAATTTTCTCGTACTTGAAAATGAAGTATTTTCTGACAATATTATTATTTCCATCTGTGTATTGCAAGGATATCTTATCATCGCCTGCAACAATTTAATCAGCTTAATTTCGAAATAGCTTTGATTTCATAACACAGATTTACTGTGCTAAGTCGTAGTATAATCATCAGCTACTTCAATACACGAACACCACTTTATCCCGTATTACTTTTATTGCTTAATTACAAAGTTTTATAAGCAGTCCGATCGGTATGGTGTTTAGCGGAAGTTTCTTCAATGCCAAAGTTCAAAACTCAGAATCCCTGTTTCGGCATTGATATTTGTAATGATGTCAAAAAAATCAAATCCTAAATATTTAGAATTGTTTGAACATTCCTAACGGGAAGCTACTGGAAGATGAAGCGGTATATGATTTTCTTTCTCGTCAGAAATAAATGCAATATTTGGGGAAGCAATAGGACGAAGGCATGTTAGTTAATATGTAGAGTTTCCCTTAGTTCGAATAATCAATTATTCAAACGTTTGTTATCTTTCCTGAACTCCTCAACTGCTCCTCGTATTTCCACGCCAGGATGCTAATTTAAAGTTAAGTTAAGTGAGTATTTAAACGGGTGAATCTTGGAGTTTATTCAGAGCGTGTTTACAAGCGAACGTTCCGTTTCTGGCCTTGCCGTTACGCGGAGTTGCTGATACCCTTTTTTGGCCATTTGAATAATTAACACACCGAGTATGTTGTCGAGTGAACATAGCTAGCCGTAACTTAAAGTGCTTGTCCAGAACTAATGTTTTTAGACTTGGATTGATTTGTGAACAACGCTTAAGTTCAACCACAAGTCGTCTGTGTTACTGTAAAGCACGAAGTACACGCCTTCCTGTTCTTAGTTGAAAGTAATAAAGGGTTATTTTCACCCTTCTTCTGTGCTGGTATTATTTCACGCCTGTGCGAGAAGTCGACAGGTTCATTATTAGGATCTAGATTAGTTTATGTGAATCAAAGAGAGTTATATCCTGTAAATAATTGAGAAGAATATATGTCATTTATCTGGGAGCAATTTTTTGAGAGGAATTGCTCCTGCGTGTTCTTGTTGTATAATAAGAAGCTCTTTTACAGTGTTGCAATCGAAAAGAGTCGCGCCTTCGATAGAATAGATAAATGACTGATTAAATTTTAAAAAAAATAGAAAATGAAGAGGGTCTCGAATGATGTTGAAGTAAAATTAACATCTTACTTCATAAATCCATCATTGGGTGTAATATCAGTAGGTCAATCCGCTAATTCAGAGATTCCGAGTTCGATTCCGGACGTGCAAATTTTCTAAGCCTTCCACATGCGTTTCATTTCTCTCCTCCCAACATTTGACGGCAATATATAAAACGGGAAAACTCGTCACTAGACTTGGATCGGTCGACTGGAAGTTATCCACCTTCTCTCCAATTGCTTTTAGTTGAGGAGGCTGTAAGGCATTTAATACTTTACTCCAATTTATTTTTGGTATGTAACTTTAATCACGTCATCCGGTAACTCAACAGCTAGACTTCGGAAAGATCATGGTACAATTTGTCGATGATGTCTGGTTTCCAAATTCTCTTCTCGTGTCCATAGGATTATATTGAGTATTCTTCTATAAATTTTCTTATTTGTTAGGAAGTGAGAAAAGAAAAATTCTTTTGTTCAAAACTCCTGGGGTGTTTTTGCGTTTTTACTGACTTTTATATGAAATTTCAGAATTCGAAGTTAAAACTAAGTTGTATTTTAAATTGGGCTGTCGTGGCAAGGATTCTTTCTTTCTTCTCGTCAAACAATGCCAGCAGACTAACAACGGGAAGGTAAAAAAATAAAAACTTTCCTTCTCTGAACTTTTATGTAACTATCGGCTGGCAGAGACGTTGATCCTAAAAACATCTGCAGGGACGGTAAGAATCAATACGCGGATCCGAACATCTCGTCTCAGTCGGTTGGAAAAAAAAGATAAGAGCATTACTGGGCCAGAAAACTTCCAGTTACCCAACTTCTTTCTCGGATTTATTTAACTGACAGGAGATACAGTTTCCGGATATATAACTAGCCTCGAGATTGGAGCTTCACTCGAGTTGCATCAAAAAGATGCGAGAATAATCCGTAAAGGACTGCCCTCGTTTGCTCTCGTTTCGTTGAGGATGCTTATCCGGAAAGTTAATTGATAAGTAGTCAAAGGATGTATAGATTTCGCCAAAGGAGACCTCAAAGCAAACGGGGAGTCAGCAGTTCAGTTTATTAAGGTCACTCGGAGAAGTACGTTACATCTCCACCAATTAGAGTTGACTTTCATTTCATTATGTAGTAAATGGTAGAACTAATTTTCTATTAATTTCAGGTCTTTCTAATAAATTTACGCCAACACGTTGTTTTTGATGATGGCAAACTCATATCTAGTGGTTGGATGGTCTTATGAGTAATCATCGCTGGGACACAAGATGAGCATACTGTTGACCATAGATCTTCTTTCTGCATTAGTGGAAGGAAACCCCGAGATCTCGTACTTCTCTCCTAAAATCATTCTATCGGCTGGATTTATGAATCGAGGAATCCAAGTTTCGCCATTCGATACAGATTATGCAGTTATAAATGCCCGTAACTTACGAGGGATTTGAACTTGTCCTCATCAGTGAATTAACCAACGTCATCTAAATACTGAGTTTACTGTGACAACTTCCAAATAATAATTTATAATTTAACTATAGTTTTATATTCACACGCTAATTCACATTGATGCAAATCACACATTTATATTAACTTACAACAGGGTTATAAAGTATTTTCTCTCTCCTTTCTGCATGCCTTCGTGGTGTAACGGTAACACACTCGGCGCGTATTCCAGACATCCAGGTTGGAGTCTCGACGACGGCATTGCTCGTTTTTCCTATTTCCTGCTTCAAAAATAACCTAATGACTCTATATTGTCTTTTCTTCAATCATAAAAGTCTTTCATAACTTCTTTTTTGTGAGTAAACTTGTTTCCAAATAAATCGAAAATTCTGGACAGTTCTAGAAATCGCCACGTATATTAATATTTCGCCAATGTCGTATTTGTCGCCAAGCTTTGGAAAATTGTAAAAGACGTAAACTCTTGTTCTACTATAGCTACTTATAAACTGCGAAGGGTTATGAATGCAAAATTTCATAAACAAAAACACAATGAAATAAAAATGCAAACAAATATGAAACTATACAGAAATTTAAAATAACGCTAAAAAATAGCCACTCTTTTACATGAATACAAAATGCAAAAGAAATATTCATTAATTCATAATCACACAAAACAAAATATATGCAATCTTACCTTTAAATTGTAACCTTTATCTTAATAATTAGGTTGGTTATCTGTGAATACTTCCCTTCTTTCATAATTTTACATTAACTCTTAGTAAATGAATACCTAGAATATAACTCTTCTTAAAATTACATTCAAATCTCGAATTTTACAAAAGAGATGTATTTCGTAGATCTATTAAACTCCATCCATTCTCCTCTTGTTTCATTTAAAATACTTAGAAGGAAAATTAATTGATAATCGCCAAGTCGTAGTCCCATCATGAACCTCGTAACGAACCGAGAGTCACTAATTATGTTTAAAAATTCTCTGGAGAAGCTTCGTTACATCATTTTTCATCCAGAATCATTTCCATATCAAATGGAAATCTGTACACTTTGTAATGACGGAAATACTTTTGCTCTCGAATTCAAAGTTCTACTTTCGTTTTAATTACTTTCTTGAATTTTAACTCACGTTGAACGTACCGTCATTACCTTTACAAAACTGTATTCACTTGTTAGGGGGTTTAAATTTTGCTAATTAATTAGTCTTTTTAGTTTTCTGTTCTGTCGGATGACCATTTACACTGGTTTTGAGTTTTCTTCTCGAAAAAGAATAATCTGGATCAGATTCTTTCGAAATGTGTAGAAGTTTTCCCTAGAACTAATGTTGGTTCTAGATGGAAATTTTCCTATTTTTAAAATTTGATTAATTCATTAGAATCGCAATGGTATCCTACATTTTAACATCTCTTTAACTTAGATATGGTTTCATAAGAAATATTCCACTAAATCTTAGGATAATGCTATTAAATTTTTATTTCACGAAATGCGTTACCCGAATCTAAAGTCTTGTTAGTAGCTGAACATCGAATGTTTTCTTTGTACTACATTTTCACGATATTTTTATTGAACCAGAAAAAGCTGTTACTTTTTTAAATAGATTTTAGTTAAAACTTTTTTGGAAAAGGTAAAAGAAAGTTCCACTATGTTTCATTCTGTTAAGCTGATTTTATTCTGCTTTGTTTAAAAACTAAACCACGACATTTAATGTAATTAAACGCAGTCTAAAACTTGTTAGCGTGTTAAATTAGATGGTTTATTCCTTTTTTTAATACGCTTGCTATACATTTTCGAGTTACGTGTTTTAATTAAATCTCAAGCATATTATCTAATTAGTCTTGCTCAATTCATACTGAAAATAAGTTAAGTAACTAAATACTAGCTATTTAGTTGCTAAATCAAAAAAGCAAGAAAATCATTTAACTAAAAATATCACTAAAGAATCGAAGCCAAAAATCCCGCTTTGAGGACATACTGTAAATTAAATATACTTATTTATTTCCTTTCAATAAACTCTTTAATAAAATTACAAGACCATCAATTACAAGAATTAAGTAAATAATCTATTCCTAACCCTTCTTCAGGCCCACCGAAGTGGCCGAGCGGTTAAGTTGCTGAACACTGGTAGTTCGGTGCGATGTTCGAAATCCGTTAACGCCCTGCCTGTATGGTCGTTTTCTTGGTTTTCCCCATGTGTAACGTGTATACGAGACAGTTTACTTTATAAAGTTCTCTACGAAGGTATCCCTCCCCTTAGCTAGATAGCCCTCGAGTGCTTTGCCATAATCAAATAAACCAAACTTAACACCCTTCCAATTAATTATTCATGTGAGATTTATATATTATTTATTTTTCTAATTCATCTTTAGTAAACAATTTTTTATATTTCTTTGTATTGCCCTTTTCAGTTATCGGAATTAAACGGTATGCTTATTAAAGTTTCATTAATTCTAATTATTTGTTTATTTAAATAAATTCATTGCAGATTATTTACAGAAATTCTTCCGACGGGCCTTTTCGACAGTTCTTGTCACCAAGTTGAGGACATTCTGTAAGCTTCCGAAAAATGCATTTTTAAAGCTCTAAGAAAACGTTACGCTATTACGTGTACTACAATATTAATTAAATTTCACTCTTAGTATTAAAATCGCTGTACACATAAGTCGATTTCAGTGAAGTAGAAAATTAATTTTCGAAAACAAGTGCAGTTATCAGTACAAAGCGTAAATGCGGAGTTATTTTTTTTTTAATTTGTCAAGATAGTTCTAAATTTTAACTTCAGTTACTACTTTTGTACCAACGACGAAGCAACTTGGCATCTTCGGATCTTCTGACATCTTTCTCCCTACCAATAACCTCTCAAGAGGACACTTTTTAAGTACCCCCATGCCGGGAAAACACTGTGCACTTAAAAACATTAATGCTTTCGGATTCAAACCTGAACTCAAAGCTATAGCAGCTAGCTTTCCTACCAGCATATACCAACAGGGCGGCATTAGTTATTATTACAAAAATTGTGCCTGATAAAATTCTGTAATTATAAAAACAAATTTAATTTCAACCGAGTATGAAGCATCAAATAGCCGGTCTACCACCGAAGCGACATTTGAAAACTTCTTGTAATGCAGGCTTGGTAAATAAAATAATATAGTGTTGATATCTTAAAATTAAAAGCATATGATAGATATGAAACATTTGTTTGGAGACGTACGTTTCTTCTATTACAATCCGTTTTGTATTTATTCTAGTGTGAAAAAAAAACTCAGTAAATTTTTGTACTTTTTCTAATAAGCGAAAAGTAACTCGGTTGAGTTTTTGCTTTAATTCTAGAGTGAAAAATAATGCGGTGACGACTTTTATTTCAATTAAATGCTAAAACATTAAATTATGATGCGGCATTTTTTTAAAGAATGTTAAAAATTCTGGGATTATGTCTGTTATCGCAGCAACTCATGGTTTTTACAGCGGTTAATGTTAGTAAAGCAATTAATTATTGCAGAGTTCTTTCTTATCTCTGAAGATTTTAAAAATAAATTTTTTTAGTATTTTGATTCGATGATTTAAATTAATTAATCGATCATTTTTTTCGAAAGCCTCAAATGTTTCTTCAACATATTTTTGTTTTATCCCTTTTTTTAATTCAAGTCAAATTTTTTATGGTAACTAAATAATAATCGCGATTTAGTTTGCATGATGATTTGAAAAGTTAAGAATTCCCAGTTTATTCATGTCATTCCTACAGCATTCTCGTTCCCTAATTCATCTTAGGCAAACAGTTTTTAGAATTTCTTAATGTTGTCTTTTTTCAATTATCCGCATTACACATTCTAATCATTTTATTGACTGAATTTCTAATTTTTAGTCCAAAGGGGCAATTTGCCCAGAAGAACTATTAATTTCGTTTTGGCATTTTGTCTTGGTTCACTCACTTTTACTCATCTCACTTTTTCACTCATCTCACTTTTTAAATTGTTACCACCAAATATTAGAGCCCTGCATTATATTTAAGGAAATTAACTGGAAGCCCAAATTTGGAATTTGTTTTATTATGTACTTCATATTTTGTAAAACTTTAACGAATTTTTGATGAACAAACTCAAGGATTTCAAAGCGAGCAATAGCAACGTTGTACAGAATAAACATTTTTATCTCCAGCGCGTGAAACTGTGTATCGGAAATTCTAAAGATATGCTCATTTTAAAATTATTTTGCGATATTGCTCTTGAACTGAATTTATAATAAGTGCGGAAAACATGATATTTAATAAATAAACCCACAGAATGTTAAATAAACGTCCCTTTGAACGTTATGTAAAATCTGAAAGCTTCCAGCTTTTTTTTTTAAGCCCAACAGGGCAATTTGCCCAGAAATGCAATTTACTTTCGAAATTGGTGCCGCCAAATATCATAAACCTGTATTATATTTAAATAAATTAAATAATGAAGAATCTGCATGAATGCATGTATGTTTTTTGCATTGTGAAAAAATGATGGTACATACAGATATCAAATTTTGAATAGCGTAGTCCTCCACTCGAATATGGGCATCTGGAAGCCCGAATTTGGAATTTTTTTATGATCTATTTCATATTTTGTAAAACTTTAAAGAATTTTAGTTAACAAACTCAACGACATTTTTATCTCCAGCATTCGAGACTGTGCGTCGGAAATTCTATAAACTATGCACTTTTTAAATATTTTCTGATATTGCTGTTGAATTGAATTATATACTGTTTAAGTGCGAAGAACATGATAATAAATAAAGGTAACATACAAAATGTTAAAGAAACGCCCCTTTAGGCGTAATATAAAATCTGAAAGGCTTTGAGATTTTTTTAAGCGAAATGCAATGCACCTATAAGGAATTTTCGCATTTTTTCGCGCATGCTTTCTTGCTGCATAAGTTGTAGCATGTCCATCTAGCAAATGGAAGATCCGCGATTCGAATTCCCTGAAAAGCACAGTTAATTTTTCATGTTTCCCACTCCCAAGGAAACCTAATATCTCTAGACACTGAAATTTTATAAAATTTGTAAGGCTTTACTTGTAAATATTATTTTATTTGGGTTAAAAAGTTTATCACTAAAAGTAAATAATAATGTGAAAATATATACAACATAGGATGTGAAGACGATATTCTATCATATTTCCTCGAAATCCAGTTATTCGTGTCTCATCATTGATTAAAAAAGATACAGAAACAGAATACACAAACAGAAAATAAACGTTTTTACGAAATTTTAAATGAAAAAGAAATTAATTACCTTGGAATTTTGTAAACATATTATTTTCTTAAAGTAAATATAAATAGGTTTGTTAAAGTTAAGTTTTCTGTCATGCGCAAATACATATTTGTGTAAAATAGGATACAGAAACATTTTATATATAGTTCAAACGATTTAATACAACGAATTGAAATGCAGATGTAAACGAGACCATCTGACCTTTTAAATGACACTAACATTTATAAATATTGTTATACGACTATTTAACTATATAACAGTTACGACTACTTTTTTAGTATAATTTCTGTTACGGAGAAAATTTTTACACTGAACTTATTTCAAAATGCTTGGAAGAAATCGAGTATTTTTAATTATTTAAAACTGCTTTTTCCTTCTTTTCTATTTGAAAACTGTTTTAATACTTTTGAAATGGTATAAAATGTCTAATTGGGGTTCTTAATATTAATATGTAGTTGAGGGGTTTTTTCTGCTTGTGGGTATTTAGTTTTTCTAAATTCTAACATACGGCTCCTATTAACATGAATTTCGCCAATCCTGATCTATATATGCACTAAGGTCCGTGACTTGTCCTACCTAGAAGGGAGAGGAATACAGTGTATGATTAAGATCAAATCAGATAGTAAGTTTTGTATGCAAAATGCCTGTAAGATAGCTGCTAATTGCGAATAGCTCATTAAGTAACTTTACTACTTAATCAGGGCTGTGCAAAGATGAATAGGCGGATTATAATAATTGTGAACTGATAACTTTTTGTAATTTGAATATCACAATATGCTTCTCTTTATTTTATATGCTTGTAGATGATATTAATAAATTGATGCTACATGGCATCGCTAGTAGACAGTATGTATAAGAACAAAGTGCTATACATGGATTATAGTTATCCAGCTTCTCCTGATATTAAGAAATTCATAAGGAATTTTAGCACAATGTCATGCTTGCTATTTTTTGAAAAGAAATAGTGTGATTTACTCTGAATTTCTGAATTACGATAAATTCCGAAAAGCACTGTAAGATTTTACGCAGAATGCGCCTACACAGTAAAGTATGAAAATAATTTTTTTTTTAAGTCATTGCGAAAATGGAAGGTAACACTGGAATTAACAAACAATGGATTCAACAGCGAGAAATCTGAAACTCTCACTTGTTCTTGCACACACCTTGCTTGCAGCCCAGATTTTGCATCCTCCGATTTTGGATTAGTCCTAAAATTGAAAGAAATGTTAAAAAGTTAACATTTTTCATTTACTGTTGGAGCTGAAAATGTGCAAATTGCTGAAAAGTAAATCGAAAACTTCCTTTATGAACGATATAAAAAAAGGTCCCACAATGGAAAAAGTATGTAGCTGTAAATAATAATTGCATTGAAAAATGAGTGTATGATGTTAAGAGAGAGAATATTCTGTCATTTTGATATCATTTTCTTTACTTCAGTCTGTCATAAACATACTGTGTATTACTGGAGACCTTACTTATTAATCACTTGTATCATAAATTTGTTGTATGAATTACATTCTCGAGTTTTATTGAATTCCGGTAAAGTATATTAAAAAGATTTTCTGATAACTTCCAAAATTTCATTAAAAAACTTTTAATTCTTAGCATGATTGTAAAAAATAATGTTGCTATGTGTTAGTGTAGAAAAAAGAGAATAAAACAAAGATGAAGAAGGAAAATTGGAATTAATTCTTATTGGGATTAGGTAAAACGTATTGTTTTAGGATTTTGTTGCAGAAAAATGTGTGTGTGAGAATGCGTGTACAGTGTTTTGTTGAAGAAAAATATTGTTGCATTTAAGATTAATATTGCGCTTTGCTCGAGAGAAAGGACACTGAACAAACTTTGGATTGAATTCTCTACGACTATAAAATATATAGTTATTGCAATGTTTTGTTATACATACAAAGAATGCTAAACAAATGAGATGCACATTGTGGATAACAGTATTGTTATTTTGCTTTGCTGACGAGAAAAAGGATTAGAGGAAGAACAGTGCGAAACCGGAATTAAGTGCGACTACGAAATAAAGTCTTATTACACTGCTTTTCTTTGTCAGAAGTTTAAATTATCATTTGTATGAATATGAGAAATATTATAGTTAGTAATTTACTGTTATAAATAACAGAATGCTATACGTTGTAGAACGATCGATTGAAACCGTGAAAAATATTGCTGTGATAGTGTTATGTATCTATATCTATATCTACATAATTATTTGTAGAAACAAACGTTCATGAAAAACTATTGGAAACTGAACTAAAGCAAAATATTTTTTACTGAAAATTAAATTTCAGTTGAATTAAATAAAAATGAAGAAAAAAGTTATAATTTATTATTGATAATTCAATGATACGAGGCTGATATCGTCAGAGGTAATAAACCTTTTTCATTACATCTTTCAATAATTAGTGAATACTGATTTAATGTTTTTGTCGTTCTAGACCATATGAAAGAACATTTAAATTTATTATTATTGTTATTATATCTCAGCATAACAACTCAGAAAAGTACGGCTACGTCAAATCAGTTTTCCAAATTAGAAAAATTGTTTACATTAAGCAATTAATAAAAGAATAAAATATAAAGATAAGGCCTTAGTAAAATACGAATGAAAAATCTAGATGAAAATCATGTCCTTTTTGCAACTAAATACAATATTAAGGAAAAAAAAATTTTCAAATTTTACTTACAGTGGTAATCCATTTTCCTAAAATACTTTTAAAAAGATTAAATAGCTTTAGTATAACAGCTAGAGTACAACTAAAGGCCATTTCTCGATAAAATATTGTAAGCAAAATAGTGGCATGGAAATTTGGAATTAACTTTCGTTCTTGTAGTTGAGTAGAGTTCTGATAGTAAAAGCAGCCGTTTTTGCCTAAAAAATCTTCCACAAAATTTTTACTAGTAAGCCCAGTTTGGCTAATAAAGTTGTAAGTCTATTTGTGGAGAAAGTTGTTGGTAAACTTGGCGAATAAATTATTGACTAAAGAATACTTCTGATTGGTCTTTGCTATTTAGAATTAAAAATTTGATTTTCATCTAGATTTTTCATTTGTATTTCACTGAGGCCTTATCTTTATATTTTATTCATTTTATTTTTAATAATTACTTAATGTAAACAATCTTTAAATTTGGAAGACGGATGGATTTGACGTAGGGATATTTTTCTGAGCTATTTGAGAATTAATGAAATACATATAATAAATAAATGTTCTCTTAAATGGTCTAGAACGATGGAAATGTTAAATCAGTATTCCCTAGTTATTGAAAGGTCTAATGATAAAAAGCTTATGTTCGCTGACGATGTAAGCCTTGTTTGATTGCATCATTAATGATTTATTATCAGATTTTCTGTATTCATTTTTATTTAATTCCGTTTAAGTTCAATTTTTAATAAAAAAAATATTTTGCATTAATTAAGTTTGCAATAGTTTTTTCACGCACAATTATTTCTATTAATAATTTTAATAAACAAAGTCTAGAATTTTACTTATTATTTATTTTAATCTTCTAGCTGCGTTAATGCTAGAATTTAACTTCGATTGCCTAAATAACACTTTATATATATATATATATATATTATATGAGAGAGACAGGGGTGAGAAAATAGATAAACTAAGATCTTAGTCTGCGTCTAAATGGCACTTGAAAACTTTCATTGTAATTGAAATATTCTTCTTTGATATTATAAACGTCTATAGCGGAGTATACATTATTAGGCTGTTTATCATCAAAGCGGGTTTTGGAAAGACTTAGACCTTAATTCATCTTAACCATATATAAAGGATATAAATCATAGCTTATTTCATTGATAAAATTTATAACATATCTGACTAATAACTTTTATGAATATTTGCACTGTTATTGTAATTAGTAAAAGCTATTTCTAAGGCCACGTGTTTTGTATCGGCACAATATATATACATACTACCAGGTCATGAGTTTGAAAGTAAATCTTGGCAACTCTTGAAAAACTGTCGAACCTGAGGCGGAATTCTTTTCTCGGCCTCCAAATTTAACCCTTTTATAAATCTGGAAGCAGCTGAAGGATCAATTCATGAAAATTAATATCCGTGCCATAAATTACCCACTTTCACCCAAAAGTAGCAATTTTTTTCTGACCCCTTTGCTAGGATTTTAACACAGAAACTCGAATCATGTCGTCCAGGGTGGCCGTGACGACGTAATTACACCCAAGCACCCCTCGTCCGTTATCGCCTGGGGCGGAGAATGGTAACTTCGGTCGAACCCGAGCGATTCCTGGGAGCATTCTTTCGGCGACAGAAGCCCCCTAATTGCTTCTAATGGGAAATCGATCCGTCCATTCAGCGGACTCCTCTTTAATCTTTATTTACTCAGCCAGAGATGGGTAAGGTCAGTATGTTAACCCCAGTCGCCGAAACCGGCTGTTTGTCTGTCTCGATTTATCTTTTGACCCACATTTTAATTCATGTCGGTAATAGCTGCTTTCAGCCAAATAATGGCCAGTTCACTTCCTGAACTAGGCCATTGGTTATCTTAATTTATGCCAAATATTCCTCATAAATCTCGATAACGGCAAACATTAGAAATACTATCTTTGGGAAAGTTCTAGAAGTGGAGCCATTCAGTTCGAAGGAGCAATGATGAAAAGTCTGAATGAAAAATGCTCGTAAGATTGCTTGCTAAGTACATAAGCTGTGGCTGTTTCTTGAGAAAATTTATTTTCTGAGTCTAAATATCCCTAAAGGTAGCAAAGTAGTGGTCCTAGTGGAACTGTCCTATCCTATTCTGCCAATTGGGAACCTGTTATATAGTAGGCGATTACTATATAACAGGTTCCCAATTGTCAGAATGTTCTAGATTCTCAAGGCTCGGGCTTAGAGCCATGTGTTTTAGGTCATCTCAAAATCACCATAGTCGTATTTTTTCTCATGTAAATGATTAAAGTCAGCGCACTAGTGCCCCTTGAAAAGGCTGAGCCTAGGATCTTAAACTGTCTTAAACGATCCCCGTCCTCGGTGTGCCAGCATAGTTTGTGGAGTTCAACCAAAGTTTGCCTAAGCATAAATCTTCGTACCGCTGCCTCGGCGTAAGTTGTCAGTAGCTTATGAAGATCAATTTTTAACACAGCGATGCCTTGATGTAAAGGCTGTAGCGAGACATTGCTTTAAAGATATTCACTTATTTACGCTGTATCGATCATCTCTCCCCAAAATAATTTAAAGTAAAAGCCAAAATTGAATATTTCAGGTTAAATTCTTTTTTAAATTCTCAGGTTATTTATTCTAAGGTAAGCTTATTGTTGTTTATGCTTTACATTTTTTTTTTTTTTGCCTGTTTGTAATCATTAGGAGAAAGTAATCATTAGGAGTTGCAAAGATTTTTTTACCCTAACTGATATAGCTTTTAAACAGCGTGTTAATTTACTGGGCTGCGCTGACCCTTTTGGTCAAAAGATGAAACTTGTTGTTTTAGTGAAAAAGAATCTTGTTATGTGTATAAGAAATAAAATTATTTATCAGAAAGAGGCTATATAATGCTATCAGATAGATTAATTTCAGTTTAATAAACAACATCTCTTTACCATGTGTAATAAATTATATTTAAAGTAAAAATAAAATTTTCAGAAAAAAAAGAAGAGGGGAAGAAACGAAAAAATAATGTGTCTTATTCACATTAGTACAAGCAGTTTATATATTTCAGAAACTGTCTCATCAGTTCCATACATATCGCTGAGTAATCAGTTTTGTTTGTATACCTTTTCTATTTGCTTATCATGAAAAAAAAACGAAAGATTATTGCTTTATATTGAATGAATCTTTATTTAAAATCTTTATTCAGTTAAAATATCGGCGACAGAATAAAAATAAAGGCTACAGCGATTTTCGCAGGAAAAATACGACTCTAAAATATTTCTTCTGTTTATATGACTTAGCATGACTTTAAAGCTTTCTTTCGAAGTTTAGTGACTTGAATATTCTATCAAATATTTTTAAAAGAAGAAAGAATGCAATCTGAAAGTTTCAGTTAGCACTCTAACGTTTGGAAAAGTTCCCCATTCCTCAAAAATTAAAAATAAATGACTAAATAAATACAAACTAAAAACTGAGGGTTACAAAATTTAAACAGAAACTGTAAGCTGATCATGATGATAAATTTCGTTTTAATAAATTAAACAATTTCAAGTTGAACGATTATTGTGTAGGGTCATTACGTTATTTTGAAGCAGAAGACGTGAATAAATGAGCAATGCCCTCGCCGGGACTCGTACCTGGACCTCTTCAATGCGCGCCGAGTGTGCTACCGTTACTCAACGAAGTCATGCTTGAAGGAGGGAGAAAATATCTTATGTATTCCTTCATTTAAAGGGCGTCTGAGTATTAGAACACCCAATCGCCAAATCCTGGTGGTGACGATTCATTGTTCACCACCTTTTACTACGAGGTTACGATGTCCACAGTAGACTAAATAGATTTTTTTAAGCAAGAGGCGTGAAAAAAGTGCAATGCCCTCGCCGGGACTCAAACCTGGACCTCTCGAATACGCGCCGAGTGTGCTATCATTACACCAGAAAAGTATGCTGGAAGGAGGGTGAAACTACCTCATAATTGTAGGCCTACTAATTTAAGAATTAGTCTTTTAGTAATTAGATTTGTAAGAACATCAAATCCAGCATTTAAAGTGAGATGCTCAAAAGAGCAAAGCTAAATAGAGGAAAAAAAATTCCATGATTTCCTTCTATCATAAATAAACCTACGTACAGATATTTGTACCCTTTTAATAAAGAAAAGGTTAACTATTCAAGACCAGTCCTGTATTTATTTCGGTGATGACTGACTCGCGAAGCTTGCGTCCTATTTTGCCGCGATAAGAAATTCGAGAACTGAAGACAATAAACAGATCGAAGGACTTTCCTTTGAGGCACTCAACAAGCATAACTCTTTTTACGGTGTACTATTTCCTACATTACTGCGTGTGCATTAGCTTTTAAAATAAAATTACGAATCATTATACTTATACTTCATGATATGAATGGATATAACAGTACACTACAGCTGCAGTCTATTCTAAGATTGAAATTAAATGTTATAGATGAAAGGTATTAAAATAAATCATATTATAAGTACTTTTTTAACTTTTTTAAAAGTATCATTTAGAATTTTTTCTTTCAGTTCTTGGTCTCTCATTTTTTTGCCGCAATGATCCCCAACAGTGTGTGGGGATTTACTTATTTAATTCCAAAGTTCTGTCTTAGAACCACACGAACACTAACAAGCAAATAATCGCTTAAGTGTGTGAACAAAACGCGTAAGACTTAAGAAGGGTTACTACCTTTATTTTTCAGAATAAATACAATTAACTCCGAATTGGAGTATACACAAAGCCTTTACTTCGGCTTGAACTTAAATAGCTATGAAATTAAACTAAACTAGCTTAACTAAGCTGTCTGAAGGTTGAAAATCATGATCAGAAATATAAGTAGTTGGCCCCTAAATATTAATTTAATCGGCGAAGCCAAGCAATGGCCTAAAATATGGCCGAGCGTAGTAGCTCAGAGAGAACGTAACCAAAAGGCAAACGCGCGCTAGTCAGGAATTCAGACTCTCTCTGTAAAAGTCGGTGAAGCATCGACTTAAATAATACTCTTACTCATTTGCATTAACTGCGTTTCTGCAGTTACATTCTGGCAGGAAATTGTAAGCTGAAATTAGAATAAGATAGGAAAGAATCGTAACTTAAAATAGCTGTTAATAAATTTAGGATACACCTTCCAAGTGTTAGCATCAAAATGTCATGAACTGTTGTGTTTTCTTGTTGCTCAATACGCAGAATTGCTGTTCCTGTGATATCTAGATCCTCTTTATGTGAAACAGTGTATGGAATTTCAGCGGAGTCGGTATAATATTCAGAGTATAATGTTTAAATATATTGTATTTTGCTCCGTTATGTAAAAACATACAGCAAACACTAGAACAGGTTTCTTAATTTTGATGTTTATTATCATGTATGTTGTAAGTAAACACATTTGTTTCAGCTTTCGATTCATTTATACTTAAAGAGGTAGGAGGTGGTAGAATATCAGAGTTATTGCATTTCCAAGTGCAATTTTTTTTTATGTGATGTTCGTCGCTGAGCATACGAGCAGTCTTGTTCTAATTGGCAATTTACTGTTAAAAATGTATTTTTAAGCGCAAGCTTATATATATATATATATATATACGTTATGTTGTAGTAAGAATGTGCGATTATTGTAATAAGATGACTTGACGAAAGTAAGTTGGAACAGATTTGGCGTTGGTGAAGCGTTAACTGTGTAATTAAAAAGATAACACTCGAAGAGAAACACAACGGTAAATTCCACGCATAATTTTATTTCTTGATAATGCGCATCATCACTATACGTGCGCTATGCACCCCACAATTTTATACGGCTTACATTTCTTAAACAATGGACGAAATTAGAAAAGTAAACTCTGCGTGGGGAGAGGCATGGCAACACAGCTAAAAGCAGCAGGAAAAAACAGCGAAGAGAAGAGGGAATTGCGACTTAATTACCCTTTTCATACCGAATTCCATTTCAGATCACGTGCAGATTAATGCCCAGATGTTGGGTTCAGATTTCATCGATAAGTGCGCATCAGAACTGCAGAGAGTTTAAAAATTATTGCTCTGTTAATTCTAGAGTGAAAGGCGGGAATTGTTAAAAGGCTGTTTTTAATTTATTATTTGAAAGATAGATTAAATATATATGTATATGTAAGGTAAAATACTTATTTTTAGCTTTCTTGATACGTACGTGTAAGATAAAAAACAGGTAAGATAAAATACTAATTAAATTTTTATACATATATGCAAAATAAAAATAGATAACATAAAATACTAATTTTATTTTTCTTTATACATATATGTAAGATCAAATATAGGTAAGGTAAAATACTAACTTTATTTTTCTTTATATGCATACGTAAGATAAAATTCTAATTTTATTTAGCAATAGCCCTTAACTTTTTCTAATTCGGTGTTTCCCTTTTCTTATCGTAAAAATAATAACTGATTATAATAAATCTTTCTAAACTGCGTCGTTTCAGTTTAATCCTCACATGATTGTTACTGAACTCTAATGACGCAGGCACTTGCATAACGCTTCAACCAAAAATAATTTTAAATTTTCCAAACTGAAACTCAAAATACCTATAGAAATGACGTGAAATTCAGTTTTTTTTTTTTTCAAACTTTTTATCTTGGACACAGTGCATTTGCTTTCTGCTTTTCTGCTTACCACTTTGCTGTCGCCGTTTTCCTTGCTTACTGAAAAATGCTGAAACTCAAAAAATGGGGTACTTTGTCAATTTATTTACACCTGCATAAAAAAATATGGTAAAAAAAATCAACTGGTCAGCCTGCAAGTATCTGTTCCAGCAACATCTGAACTATTTCATATGTAAAAGGCTAAATGGCCATAAAGGTTGCTTGAGGTTGCTGATCAGTCTTTAAATGTCCTTATTTTTCATTTTAATGTTTGTTGGAAAATCAGTAAAGTAGCTAACAACATTTTCTAAATTATATTATATTTCTGCATATACTATTTTAGATTAAAAGAACTGCAAACACAACGCAACATTTCTGACCAACTAATGTTCAAAAAATCGATATTAATAAAATTATTTCTTTCTTACTTAACTTACTAACAAGAACTTATATTTCTTACTTAAGGTAGAAAGAGTTTAAAAATAAAATGAAATAGAATAAGATAAGATAAAATAATAAAAAAGTAAATAATTAAAATCTCAAAGCTTTCAGATTTCATATTATGCCCAAAGAGGCGTTTTTTTTAACGTTTTATGTGTTACCTTTATTTATTAAGTATCGTGTTTTTGCACTTAAACCATAAAATTCATTTCAACAGCAATATCACAAAACAATTTAAAAAGAGCATGTCTTTAGAATTTCCGATACACAGTCTGGCGCACTGGAGATAAAAATGCTTTTTTATTTTATTTATTTGTTTTGTTTTGTTTTTGTTTCGTAAAATGTTGCCATTCCTCGGTTTGAAATCGTTGAGTTTGTTAATCAAAAATACGTTAAAGATTTACAAAATATGAAATAGATAATAAAGCAAATTCCAAATTCCAAATTTGGTCTTCCAGATGCCCATACTAGAGTGGAAGAATACGCTATTCGAAATTTGATGTCTCTAGGTACCGTTGTTTTTTCATAGTGCGAGAAACATACATACCATTCATGAAGATTCTTCATTATTTAGTTTCTTTAAATATAATGCAGGGTTATAATATTTGGTGGCAACAATCTGAAAATTGAAACGCCGTTTATAGCGAACCAACGCAAAATGCCAAAACGAAATTAATAGCCCTTCCGAGCTAACTGACTTTGGGCTAATAATAAAACGAATATTCTTATTATATGCTGCATGATACAGTTAAGGTTATTGCACTATCATTCAACAAAAAAAAAATTTACTACTGAAAAATATACTAATTCACAATACTTTCATTATAATGTGAGAAAGAAAAGATATTTTGAAAAACAATTTCAGAAACATATTAATTTACTTTTCAGGAAAATAAGATCATATTTTCTGCAACATAAGTTTGGAAAGGGTGTACATCTGCATAACACTTATTGCTTTGTGTATAAATATAATAAGGAAAACAGAGTATTAGGCTTGCAATTTTTTTATTAGAGTGCTAATAATTGTAATTAGGGTGATTATTGTTTTTAACCAATGTGAGGCATTTGTGTAAATATATTTACTGAAGATAATACTATTAATAAAGTTCTCAAAATACCAATCTTTTTGAGGGTCCAAAAAACCATTACTTTGATTTGTAAAATAATTGAACAATTACCTTTTAACGTACTAACGAGAAAGTGAAGATTCTTCTAGAACCCTGCTTTCTGTAATATAATTTCCTTATCCAATCTCACATAGGAAATAGTGTGGATGCTTTACATCAACTCTTATGAATAGATTCTCTTAAGTGGTGTTGGAGATTCCATGATGTTGTATACCTAGCGTTTGGTCCAAATCCTCCTCCCCATTCCCATCCTCTGAATCCTTTGTTCCTGGCTAATGACATCCTGAGATGGAACGGCACTTGTCCCCGACGGGTCGACCTCTTTCGATTTCCAGGATAATCGACCCGATGCACCAATTTCCGGAAATAAATAAAAGACTTAATAGGTCCAACAATTGCCAGCATAGGTAGTTTGAGAACTGGAAAACGCAATTAAGTTCTTTGTCGGCGCTGCCGACAGAAGCCATCTTTATCGCTTAGGAATGTGCTTATTAAACTGGGATAAGCTTCTGATGTTTGTTGGATTTTGTCTTTCTCTTTTCTGATTGGCTGTTGTTAGTTGCAAATGCAGAAAATAGTGGGAAGAGTATTTCTCCCCAGCAAGAGATTTCAAAAGGGTTTTGTTGAAGTAGTTTGTTTTCTTGATAATATGTTTAAATGCAATTCATCATTATTTCTAAAATTTTGTCAGATAATTCTCCTAATTTTTATGAAGGATAATTAGTTTTTTAAAGATCAATACAAAAGCAGTAAAATATTTTAAGCTTCTAAAATTTGATTCAGTCTAACCTCAGGTCTATTAAGCGAAGTTTGAGTTTTATTTAATTTTAAATTTTCTCTCGTGTATATGATATAATTCTAATTATGATTCTCTACTGTAAGCAATTGAAAATAGAACAGAAGCAAAAGTAGCATTTTAGAGCTCTTTTTCCCTATATATAAACAGGAGAGGAGTTTCTGTATCAGCTTTGTGTAATGCAGAGGAACTAACTATATTTTCGCAAAATAAAATTGAAATTGAACTATACAGAAATCATGCTTTTCAAAATGTTTTATTTTGTACAGTGAAATATTACAGTTTTGAATCTCATTGTTAGAGAGACAGTATTGTTGTGTTCTATGGGTTCGTGGATTTGGGAGTAACTGACGATAACAATTAATGAAGAATCAAAACACAATTTATTTCCAAAGACATAAATTAATTCCAGACACATTTGCAGTCGTCGAAAAACTACGATAAACGCTCTGAAACGCAGCCAAAGTAGCCTTCACAGTACAATGGTGAAGAGAGCTTCACGGCAAAGCACTAAAGTACAACTTCCGACTCATTTCGGTTGCTCTTGAGCTAATCTCTGAACTCAAAACACTACTACTGAACTCAGCATACTCTCGATACTCCGCGTACATACAGGGCATGTATAGCTTTTAACTTGCCGTCGAGAATATTCTCGGGAACACCGTTAAGAAATCGTTCTAGAATGTTCTCGCTCCGTCTATGGCATGTCGCAGATTTTGTAGCCGGCGATTTCATGCCAAATCTAGCATCCCTGCCTTTCCTTGCCACTTTCTGGCAACCCTAACCCCGCTTTGCGGAGAAGCTATCTTACCGCAGCTGGACATTTCGTTACAATATTTATTGAAATTGTATTCGCCGTTTTCGTAGTTCAGTCTTTAAAAGTATTTGCTTGCCCAGAAAAGAGATACTGGGTTCATACATTAGCTGTAATCTTTCGAATGGCCCAAATTAAAGAAATTGTATCCATCATTGCTTTGGACGAGCTGTGACTGTCCTTAAATAAAAGTAAGTTTGAAGAGCTCATCTGATATGAAACAGCTAAAGCATTTATATTACATCGTCAAGGTCTGAATTTCTAAGAACATCCTTCAGTAGACAGAGAATGAGACATGGGACCGACTCTGCGAAAAACTGACAGTTTCTCTGTCAGCATGGAATCAACAGCCCAGCACAGAAACCGATTTTGATTCTATGTCGGTGTCAGTTTTTACTCTAAAAAATAATAATTTTATGTAATTCTTTCTCTCTTAATTACATGGTACTGCTAATTATAAACCTTGGGTACATTATGGAATGTCCAACACAACGTAGTGCGTACAGTGCGTCAGTGCTCTGCTGGTGTTGACCTTAATCATGTAGATCACATACCGGGAAGCCGCTCAATCGGGATACTGATTAGTGACTTTAACTGCCAATTTAAGTACAATTTTTACAAACATATTCACGGGTTAATTCTGGCTGGAAGTGGAAAATAAGAGATGATAGTAAAGTTTTAAAATAAAATAAACGTTAGTGAACTTAAAAGCCTTACTCAGTAAAATTCTCTGCACTTTGTAACATTTAATAATTACTTTCATTTAACTACTCTTACCTTAATAAGTGAAAAGTTCGACGAAGCTTGCCTACCACGCCAGCAAACAGTGCGCAACTCGCATCATTCTTCATCTCAATTGAGTTACCGCAGCTCTAATTAAGAAAAGGATTTTAGGGGAAGCTGTTTTGCGAGTCTGATGTGGGGTAACCGCTGCCTGACCCTGAGTCACACTCCCGCGATCTTTAGTCCCAAAGGGGTCCGTCGCTCCATTTAAGAGGAAATTGGCCCCTAATGGCTTTTCCCCATCTGTGACGTAACCCGGTGCGGCTCCGAAATGATTTGAGGGGGTGTATGTTTTCTGGCATAAACTGTTGTTCATTTGCAACATTCTATGTAGCCATATGGCATCCAGTGAAAAGGAGCAATCTGTTTTTAATTTGTGTAAATTTGATAATAGTGCGCTGCACTGCTACATGAGAAAATTAGAAATTCGGTAGAAAGTACTTTAAAGGCCTATCACTCACTTCTAAATATAAAAAGAGTGTAATTTTTCCATTATTCAAAAGTGAAATATGTTCTAAAGTCTTTTTTTCTAGTATTACTTGAATAATATTTCAAAATATATTAAGTGATATGACATGCAAGACCGAATATACCTTTAAAATGCTCTTCTGACCCCCTTCCTTTAAAATGATCTGAAAATTACACCTGTATTACATTTGCCGCTTGGTATTTGAAAAACAAATTTAGGTAATTTATTTCTTATGATATTGTAGAGACATTAGGTATTTCTTGAAAGCAGGAGTTGTGAAAAATGAGTTCTAGTGCTCTCGAATACACGTCGAGCGTGCTGACCACTACACCGCGAAGGCATGCTAACAAGGCGGGAGAAATACCTTATACACTCTCCCTTTGAAAGGGCGACTGGAGATTAGGTGACCCAGTCACCAAATCCTGGTGGTGGAGAATCATCATCCACTAGCTTTTAGTTCGGGCACCACTGTATAGACATTAAGTTATTTCGAAGCAAGAGAGATGAAAAATGAGCAATGCCCTCGCGGGATTCGAACCACGGACCTCTCGAATACGCATTGAGAGTACTGACCGTTACACCACGAAGACATGTTAAGAAGGTGGAAGAAATACCTTATAATATAATAACTTTTATGCTAATGTTAAAAGAAAGTTTTTTTTTTTTTTTTTTTTTTTTTAAGTTTTACTACAAGGTATCCTATGTAGACTTTTTGTAATACTCTGAAGAAAATCTCTTTAAAATGTTTATTATTATATTATTTTCAGTCTTCAGATATAGCGCCCTGGCAAAATTGAAAAGGCTGCCACTTAAAGAAAAATTATTTGCTACAGATCTTGTATGCAAGCGATCCGGTAAAATAAAAGCACAACTAGGTCTTAAGTAATTAAGTCGAAATAAGAGTTCTTGATTAATATATTAGGTCTGCGTTTTAAAACTGGGTAACTATTAACTGCGATTTTGTATCAATTTTAAAAGATTGGTTTTAACATGGTTCTTGACTAAATGAGTAAATAAATCTCTATGCAACATTAACTGGTAATAAAATCGTATCATAATAACCATAATTATTTTATAATCATACCATATTTTTTTTCGATTGGTACAGCCGATTTTAAAGAAAAGATTTCATGTTCAATACTTTGAATTTCTGAGGGATTATTTCTGAAAGTAATAGGCCTATCGTAATAGATTATCTTAAAACTCTTTCCGTAATTAAACTGAAATTTGCATGCCATGAACACATCGTATCATTTTTATGTATTTTAAAATCGTAAATATGATTTTTAAGTTTCTGAAATTCTTCGAGGTGTCATGCTGTTTTGTCCCTGCAACTTCCCTTCTTCCAAATATAAAGAATCTTTAACCTACAGTGCTCTCGTAAAACACTTTCAAAAAAGTATAATCATCTTGTGAGGCCAACATTTGAGCCAATGACATGATTATTTTGATCGAACATTCAATTGATCATATATCATCATACTTTCATATATCAGATCATATACAGAGGCTATTCGCACATTTTTTTAGACGATGTATATTGTATTCACAAAACTAAATTACATAAAATTCTTGTGTTTTAAATGTTCTATTTGACACCCCTTATTCTGAAATATCTTTCGACGCCGCAATTTCCAGGATAATAATGCCTTTTGAAGTGTCAGAAGAGGTATTCTATCCCATTCCTCCCGAACAGCTTTCCAGAGTCCTGTTAGGATTTTGGGCCAATGTTTGAATAATGCAGTTTTTAAAAGTCCGAAAGCACAAAAATCCATAGGTGACACATCGGGAGATTTAGTAGGGATATCAGTGAAGGGTATGGCCTTGATACCAGTTTTTTGTTCCATTTCTTTTAGGAAATTTACAATGGATTTTGATGTGTGACTGCTAGCTTTGTCCTGATGGAGTCTCACAGATGGATAGCACTGTGGGTAAAGCGATGGTATTTCATTCAGAAAAATTGGCGGTAAAATATGTTCCTGATAGTATTTGGAGTTATCTTGACATTTTTTTTGTGCTCTCTTTATTTTTAACTTTCCGTTATAAGAAAAACCAGCAACAATCATGAATCCCTTAGAAAAACTTTCTTTCGATTCTTTGAACCATGTAGTACTTAATTTTTTTTCTCCCCTTTTATGATAACAAATGGCTCTTTTTTATTACAGTCATTTAAATACACTCATGTTTCATCTATTGTGACAATTATTTTCCATTTTTCTTTGGATAAGTGTTTCTCATATAAAATTCTGCAGCGAGTCCTGCGTTGAGCGATATGCTTCGGAAGAATACGATGCACATTGCGTTTTTTCGCTTTCTTAAGATTTAAATCAACGTTTATCATTTTGTTTACAGTGGACACCGAGCATTTTAATGGTTTTGCTACTGTCCTTTGACTAGGGGGATTTTGTTTTAACATTAAACAACGTACTTTTGCAATAGTCGAAGATGTCCGTTTTTTCCTTGGATACTTGTTTGAATTTTTGTCCCACTTGAGGCTCCAATTTGACGTTTGTTTCCTTTCTTATTGATGATATTACCTAGCGACGCTTTAGATATCACAAAACCATGATTCTCACATCGTTTTTGGCTAACGGAGTATGGAAAGAGCGTAAATGTAGCCTTCGAACCACTGCTTTGTTAAATTCGCCATTTTGAATAAAAACAAAACTTTCAAGCCACAGACGATAATTTTGACTTTTAAAAACATAGTACAATTGCAATTACTTCTTTTGCAGCAAACGATTTTTTATTACCGCTTACCAAAATCGTCTAAAAAATGTGCGAACAGCCTCTCTACTATCGTATATCAGATCATATACTATCATTATTTATTTTAAAAGACTAGCTTTCACATGTTACGGCTTACACATTTCGTAATATTTTCATAGCATTTTCTATTCTTCCAGTTAGGGAGAAAGAAAAAATAAGTCTAGACTTTTAAAATAATTTGCTTTAAGTTTGTAAGTATTATTAAAATGAAAGTGAAACGAAAAATGAAGTGAAAAGTTATTGAAACAGAAACTTCTATGTACATGGTTGAGTTTAGGCATTTTAAGTTTATTAGAGGGCAGAAGGAAAGTTTATGGAGTAATGACGAATGATCTTAAATCTGTATGCATAATTATATTCGTTATCACCAAAAACATAACAAAGACCTTGACGCTTTTGTAGTGCTCGATAAGTATTCAGGTTGTAATATTGTTTCTTTCTTTAGTGAAACTATGGGTAAATCGTTTCGCACTTAAAAATTAAATTCAAATATTATGTTCTTATTTAAATAATTAAAAGTTTTCAGTCCAAAATGAAAAAAACAAGAATTATTATTGATTATATTGTGGTCATTCTCTTAAAACTGAATAACTATTAGCTGCTACTTTTAATAGCACTATTGTGTATAATATTATATTGTATATTATACATATTTTGCGCATAAAAAGAAATTAGGGAAATCAACCTTTTAGGTACATTGTAAGTTAAAATATTTAGTTTTGAAAAAGAATGAAACACTACTGTATGGTTTTGAATATTATGTATCTTGAATTAAATAATAATAGCAATGGTGTAAGATTTATTAATATCTGCGGAATGAATTGAGATATAGTTAAATTAACTGGAATTAAAAATCATAGCACCAAATAGTTACGTTTATCAGTTTCTGGTAGTGAAGGGTGCAGATTAATTCGTTTAATCACTGATTTTTTTCCTCGAGCAACAGCAGAACTGCATTTGCCTTAACAAGAAACAGTCTGAGCATGTATGTAACACAAAATCAAATTCTGCACCATCTGGGGGGGAAGACAAAAAATGACTTCTAACATAAAAACAATATGATTCAGTAGCAAAATTATCTGCACGTGCTTTTTTTAACGCCAAACTGAATTCGTAACGTCTGAAAATGTTAAAAAAATTTTTAATTTCGATGCAATATTATAAGGAATATATTTGTGCTGAAGTATGATCTTAAATCTGATCGCAAAATCGTATTCACCAACTCCAAAAATCTAAGAAACGTCTCTGTTCCTGAGAGTTCACAGAACCGCAGCCGTGTACGTGAGGCTGAAACATTTGTGGTTCATCTTTGCATCACTTATAAAGTTTATATTAGTACAAATGACATCATCATGTAATTGCAGAATTGGCGAAAAAAAAGCTTAGTAAGCTGTTTTGCTTAGGTACTCGAGTGTGCAAACTGCTTCAGCTACCCCTATTTTGACCAGATAACTTTTTTATATCTTATATTGTGCTTCCACTGAATTTCGGTGAAATATCGCAATAGTATGTTGCGTCACATTCCGTGAAACAATTCGTAGTTTAAAGAATTTACAAACTGGGATTTATTCAATTCATAACGTGCAAGATACGTAACGCCAGAAAATTAAATACATAGATTTCACCTATTAGTACGTGTGATTTCCATCAGCGATATATAAACCGCGCAATATATTATCAGGACTGAGTGTTCTGTGCATGCTCTTTGCAAACATGGTGAAATACTTACAAGGTTTTTTCTTCTCAAGTCCTGAACTGGAACAGTGAGCTGATAAAATATTAGCTTTGTTCTGGTGTAGATACTGAGTTGGAGAATGACTGCACTTGAAAGGGATTTAAAATCCTCTTTTATTAAATCACTATTATTTACACTTCCCAACTCGGGAGGGATACAGAAAGTAGAACACCACACTTGGGTTGAACTTAACAATCAAATAAACTTAAACTAAATCTAAATAGCAATTAAATTAAACTTTGCTTCGCATAGCACTTCGCGGAGTTTGGCCTCTAACTGAAAGGGTGCGTAGCAAGATATACTAATACTAGCGCACTTCAAGTTGTTTCACAATGCAATCACGTAGTAAGCACTATGGCTTATAAATTTAAACTGCTAGCTGGTCAGGCGAACGTTGAGCAGACTGACCGTGATCTGAGACTAAAGCTCTCTCACATTGAGAGGTTTCTACATCTGGTTTAAATAGTACTTCGCTGTACTTCAAATTTAGCATAAGCTGAAAACGCGCGCTTCTTCTGACGGGAAGTTGAAACAGAGAGGAGATAGAAAGATTTAAATTAAAATAAAACTTGGTTAGTTTAACTAAAACCTTACATACTTCCCGCCAGAATTGCGATAGTTAAACTACTGTGGTCCAAACGGACCATGTTGAAACTCGCAATTCTAAAGAAATAGTCGAAAATTTAACTGTTCTAAACTTAGACTAACTCTTACAGGGCAATATCTGTTTGTGAAACAAGTTTACCGATGAAATTTTCTTGAACAACAGTCTTCAACATTTTTCTTAACAAGTCTTATTCTTCCAACAAGTCTTACTCCTTCCAGCAAAATCTGGAAGGAAAATAATTTTAGTACAACATAATAACAGAATATTTCTAGGTCGTAGAATTCCTTATTTTTACCTGTGTAAATTCGCACACACACATTATCATTCAAGCACATTAAATTCTTCCCCCCAATGCTCTCTCACCGGTGTTGTATGCAAAGCAAACCGCCATTGCGGGTTTTCTGTGTTCGGGGGTGTTCAGCTCTTCCACCTACGATCGACTAACATTAGTTAGAACTTGACATACGAGACCTGAAAAGACGCCCTATAACCAGCTAAACCTGAGGTTCTCACTAGCTTTATGTCTAACACTTTAAATGTATTTGGTAAAGAGCCTAATTAACACTTGCATTCTAAAATTTCTCAAACTTTAGCTTTTCATGCATACAATTCGCATTTTACACACAACATTCACATTGATATTGCACTTAACGTGCATTGCTAGCATAATATTATTTGTTACATTTTATAACACATTAACAATTTCATAGCAATCGTGCAATACAAATGTAGGTTAAATTTCTAAGCTTACAGCAAGTGCTTCCTATTCCTTTCTCAAGGTACTTTCTTGAAATATCACTTTACATTGAATTAATAGTCCACAGACTAAATCGTGTTTTTCAATTTTCCGAATTTTCATTCTAGACATTTTACAAGTCTTTTGACAAAGCGTCATACAAAATCATTTAGTTAACATATTCTTTTCAGCAATTCATTGCTTTTACAGAATTAATCTATTTACAAAACATTAAGTGATTTTAAATCTTTGAAAATTACAATTTCATATGAGAACTTATCGCTCACTTGGCGTAAAACTCAACCTCGCTTGAGGTAAAATCGACCCTGCAACTTGCAGTACACTCAAAAATTAACTAAACTTTTGAATACGAACTTCTACTTATCTTATTATGGTCATCCATCCTTTTCTTGGCCCAATCCTTGAAAGTTGAGTAAGTTGCAGCTTGGTTCAGTCTCCTCGTCTTTAGTTGTTGTTCTTTGGGAGGTTGCTCATCTCTTTTCCTTTTGAAATTCCGTCGTTGTATTCTCGGAAATTTCCCTTGAAGAGGAGGTTGCTCCGATGGACGTTTGTTGGACTGGGCCCTTCTTCGTTGTTGGTCCTGGTTCCTGCTGTATTCGGGACGTTGATTCTCAGGCTGCAATCGACGTTTCTTGTTTCTCAGGCACCTGTCCGATGATTCCGCAGTTCTTTTGGATACATTGGGCTTTCCTTGCCCATTCTGCTTTCTTCTCTTGGTATGCTCGTAGGTCCGTTCGTAGATCTGGTCACCTGCATCGTGAGACTTTCTTTTGAAACCACATTTTTGGTTCTTATTTCTACTTTGTTGAGGGGGAGCTTTCTTTTTCTGACTTTTCGATGCCGTTGTAGCTGGTTTCTGCTGTTTTTCGGCTTTCAAACTGAACTGCGAGCTCAAATAATCTGTCTAACGTTGTTGGGTTTCTTAGTTCGATGAAATCTTGAACTTGCGGCAGTAGCCTAGGAAGTATAACTTGAATAATTTCAGGATCCGGGCGACTTCCATACAAAAGCTTGAAAACTTGAATTTTTCTCAAAATAAAATTTGACAAATCTTCTATTTTTTCTTGATATCGACTAAACAGTTCAGCTTCCAGTCTGGCTCGGTCTCGTACTGCAGGAAATGGTTTCACCAAGGAATTCTTGAAATTTTCGCACGTATATGTGGGGCTTCCTGGTTCCCCCAAGAGATTCTTTCCGATGCACTTGAACCAACTTAGCGCTTGGCCCTTCAAAGCGCTGGTAGCAAGAGCGACTTTCTGAAATTGGTGAACTGGATATAGCATGAAGTGGGAGTCTAGCTTTTCTAGGAAATTAATTACGGCTGCCTTGCCGTCAAAACTTGCCGCTGGCTTCATGGCTGCTCTCATAGTTTGTACGATGTAGCCAAATCCTTCTATGCCAGGAGGTGCTATCTCAGGATTTTGGACAGGTACAGCAGGTATCTCAGGTTCGTCTTCTTGTTGTTGAGGCCATCCTCTTCTTTTTGTTCGGGCGCCACTATCATGACTGAGTGTTCTGTGCATGCTCTTTGCAAACATGGTGAAATACTTACAAGGTTTTTTCTTCTCAAGTCCTGAACTGGAACAGTGAGCTGATAAAATGTTAGGTTTGTTCTGGTGTAGATACTGAGTTGGAGAATGACTGCACTTGAAAGGGATTTAAAATCCTCTTTTATTAAATCACTATTATTTACACTTCCCAACTCGGGAGGGATACAGAAAGTAGAAGACCACACTTGGGTTGAACTTAACAATCAAATAATTTCGCAGTCGTTAGTCGTAGTCATGTACTTCCAGTTACAGAAATGTTTTAATTGAAGAAAATATTCATGCTTTGGCACAGTCAAATTTTGAAAAAAATTTAATTTTCCATGAACAACGAAATCTAACTTTTGTTGCGGTCTTCCGGTTCCTACACACATATTTGGAAAAGTTTTATATTCATTATGAAAAAGTAAAATTAGAAGAAGTTTGACTCCCGTACGACAAAAATTGACCGGGCTATTTAATTTTAAAAAATCCAACTTTTGACTTCATTTACAACTTGCCTTGCAAGATCGGTTAATTAAGTTAGAATAATTCGAAGAAATTAGTTTTAATGAAGTGCAACAAAAAATGTGCATAATTTATTAAGCCAAGGAAACCATGTGTCGTTCACATTAGATTTTTTTAATTGAAGATTCACAAAGTTCCCTCCCCCCTCAAAGTATATTTACATTGTCATAAATTGAATTTCTCTGTTTATCAAAGTTTGCCTTCGCCGTGAAAAAAGTGAAAATGTTTACTCTAAGAAGATAAGATTTAAGAAAAAATGCTCTGAAACAAAGTTTTAGTTCCTGTAAAGAAAATGGATTACAAATAAATCGCTTGTTGGTTGCGTGAAATAGCGCATGCATTTGGAAATTTTCTTTTTATCCCGCTTGCTTTAGTTTTTACCGTTTCCTTAGTTTTCTTCTCCATCTCTTACAGTGGGCTCTCATAATCTGGAATTTCCCATCATATGCAGTTGCTCTAAAAAAAGAGGTAACTTATAAGTAGCAAGTATTCAAATGACTAAAGTAATTAGGGCTAATTATCATTGTTATGGAGTTAGTTATAATGAGGCATAACAAAGAAACTGGGATAAACACTAAACTGAAAAATAAACTCCTAAAGATAATGAATTTTTTGCTATTTTTGTTTTTGGTCATTCCTTTTTATTCTTTGCATTCATTTTGATTGGAGTTACACCTTTCTGTATGTCTTCTCTCTTACGTTTAATTGTTCTTAACAAATACCGTTTTTTCGTGTATGAAAACCCGGTAATTCACATTTTCTTGATCTCAGAAGTCTTTTCTCCAAACCAAAAGTTTGTTATTTTTGATTCAATCGGTTGTTGTATGAAGTAATTTTTATAGTCAAAGAAATGCCTATATTAGATTTTTCTTTCACGCTATATTTTAGTTTCGTTTTTTTAATTTCTCAGTTAGAGTTATATATGTTTTAAATTTCAAGAATAAAAATCTTTTGTATTCATTTGTAACATTTACTCTTATCAACCATGAAAGAAATGGTAGGTTAATTCATAATTCTAAGAACCTGAAAGGAATTATAATATTTTTATGACATGCGTCGTTGCTAAATACATGCCAGGGCTATGCATCATCTGATAACAATCAACGAAGTTTTAAGCATAGAATAAAGAGGATTTGTTTTCTATGACTCGTATGCACTGATTTCAGAACTTTTGTTTTAGCTCAAAGAGGCAGTTTGCCCAGAAAGGCTATTATTTCGTTTTGGCACTTTTGCGTCGTCCGCTATAAAAGGGCTTTTCACATTTCAAATTGTTGCCACCAAATATTATTGCCCTGTATTATATTTAAAGAAATTAATTAAATAATGAAGAATCTGCATGAATGTATGTATGTTTCTCGCACTTTGAGAAAAAAACGACAGTATCTAGAGACATCAAATGTTTAATAACGCAGTCCTTCACTCAAACATAGGCATCTGGAAGTCCAAATTTGGAATTTGGTTTATTATCTGTTTCAAATTTTATAAAAGTTTAAGGAATTTTTGATTAACAAACTCAACGATTTCAAAGCGTAATCTTCCACCGCATATGGGCATTTGGAAGCCCTAATTTGGAATTTGTTTTATTATCGATTTCATATTTTTTAACACTTTAACGAATCCTTGATTAATAAACTCAACGATTTCAAAGCGAGCAATGGTAACACTGTACGAAAAAAAAAATTATCTCCAACGCACGAGACTGTGTATCGGAAATTCTAAAGATATGCTCTTTTTAAATTATTTTGTGATATTGCTGTTGAATTGAATTTTATGGTTTAAGTGCGAAGAACATGATATTCATCTACGAAAGCATTCCTTCCCTTAGGCAGGTAGCCCTCGAGGCTTTACTGTAATCACATAATCAATCACACCACATAAAACTGTAATCGCATTCTTTCCTGGTGTCCGTTCGGTTCAAATTTGAATATGAAGATTAAACAAATAGTTCCTTTTTTTGCCTACTAATAAATTAAATTTACTAAATTAATCCAATTCTTTCTGCCGGACAACCCGGATTCATACAAGTCGTTATTTCCAACATATTTTCAAGTTAAATGGTAAATCATCTACGCCATTGAAAATGAAAAATTTCTTAACTCTCTTCTCATTTATAATAATTTCACCTTAAAAATAATTTTACCTTCTTCTCGTTTATAATAATTTCCATATCTCCACACATCTCTTTTCAAATTTAGTCAATGTATTTTACCTTTAGTGGTCGTATTATAATTACTTCTAGTCACCAATTCCACTTAACTCCACCTTAAAAAGGTTTATTAAGTAAGACATGAAGAGTATTACAAGAATCAAAATTATTCTTCTACTTGTAGGCAGCCCGAATGTAGTTTCACATAAGAGAAATATTGAAGTATTTTCCTCAAAAAAATACCATGGAAATACGGATGCGAAACATACTCAGTAGCGTTAAATACGCTGGGAAATTTCGTGTTAAGTTTCCGTATGAAACTGTTTTCGTGCTGAGTTTATAAATGCAAGTAAAACTTATATTATAAGAATGTTTTTATTTCTGTTCTTTTTTATTTTAATTCTTGTTTTTATGGCTCACTTTCAACTTCCAGTTAATTGTAATTAAAAACTAAGCTGAAATTCTTGATAACAGAACAAATTTCCCATCAGTATTACTAGCTCACGTTATTAATATTAACTAAATAATGAAAATTCTACATCAAAAGATTGAGTGCACAAATTGTCAATGTAATATCTGTGTTGATGAAAAATAATTGCTATTTTGCATTGTCTGCAATTAAGCTTCATAACGCACTGCTTTTTTATTTGTCAGTGGGACAAATGAAACAGGAAAAATCATAATACGCAAAAAGTTGTCCAATATGAGCATCCTTAACCAACTAAAGCTTTATGTGATAAAAGAGATAATTATTTCCTTCAAAACATATAAATTTACCGAAGAATTTTGTAACAGTTATGGCTATTAATGAGGTTGGCTTCACGTACCTGAGGTGCAAGTTTCTTAACATAAGTGATGGTAAAACAAAGAACTTGTTCTTATGGAACATACAAATTAAGGAAATCTTTCTGGACTGGGGATCTGATCAACAACTGAAAGCAGTTAAAAAACTGAATAGCGAAATTTCGACAACGGTTAGCAAAGAACTCCGAAAGCATGAAGGATGGCCAAACCATTGATATTTGCATTTCTTTTTTTCTTTTGCCTCATTTATTTTCTCAATATTTAATTTTATGTTATCATTTATACAATAATCTTGTTACTGGCAAAATTTTTATTTTAGTGAGTTTTATTTAGTGAGTTTGTGTGAATGGCAATAGTTACTTATGTTTAATTTTTGGTAGAATAGCGTCGTTAGCTACACTGTGTTGCGCGCATTTTTCTCTTAAAGAATGTCTCACGTTTAGAATGAATAAAGATTGTTACAAAGCTGATTCTTTTTAGTTAAAGGCAACTAACGCCTTTCAAATTTCACTTTTTGAAATTTGAAGCAAACATTGTTTGAAATCGTTTTACTAAATGTTCATTTAATACACATTCTAATTCTTTCTTAGTATCAACTGATCTTGAAATATTTCGCCAGTGACTAGATAATTATCACAAATATATTTTCAGTATAAATGACAATATTTACAAACCATTATTGTACAATTTATTCACTTATAAAAACTTCTCAAAACAACTCATTAAAATGTCAATATTTTTGATACAAATTCACAGCTCGAGGCATATTTACTTCCATAAATCCTGAGCAAATAACCGCGCTGAGAGCAAAAGACTTTTATTTCTGATGCAAAAGCACAAAGGTTAATACTATTACGTTGCAGAAATTACTGAATTGCTAAGCAAAATATTTCTTCTTGGCAAGTGAATAATACAGAATCGCCAATGTTTACTTAATCTTCTGTTTGTTGATTTATCGACTTGACGATTTATCTACTAATTTTAAATTAGAATCATTCGTTATTTCCAAATTACTCTGCTCTTTTATGTTCCGCATATCGAATTTTGTCTGATTTACCGCCTTTGTGTGAAAATAAAAATTGGGATTCTTTCGTAAATAAACATGGCTTTCGTAAAATTCCCTTCACTGTATCATCTTACAAACAAAAGTTAAATATTCTTCGGCAATCGTTTAACGCCTATTGAATGCACATCAAATAAAATCCTAAGCAAAGGCGCCACAGGAATTTGCAAATGAATGCATTTATACTGCCATCGTAAGGTAAGGAGAAAAAGTAAAATAAATAAAAATTTCTCTTCTGTTATCCAATTAAATCTTCGCGATTCGTTAAACACGCTGAGTAAGGTATACAATTTTGGTTCTTTTTGAGTTTCTTTTCCATTGTTTATGTTTTTCCCTCGCCAAACGAATCAGACAGACCATCTGGTTCTCTCCATTTTTGCGGCGACAAGGATAATTATCGGTGCGTTAAGAACGAAGTTTTGGAATATGTGATTCCGGCTGAAATAAAGTTCCAAAGAATTCTAGCATTCTGTAGTGAAAGATGAAGATTTTTATATCTGCAATTTCTTGAAATACTGGAGATGTTTAATTTTTTTTCCTACTTGTTTTTAGATAATTCTTAAAATTCAGTTTACTGGGAAAAGGTGTCTAGCTAATAATATTAACGTTTTAGAGTTGTTCAAAAAACTCATTATTTCTGTTTGTTGACTCTGCTGTTTGATCAGTCGCATTTAAAGATGCGAAAAATGGTATATAAGATAATAAAAATTATCTACCTCTTTTTCTAAAATTTCTGCTTTAATGAACCCTTAAAACATTTTTAAACCACACAGAACCACAATATAAAAAAGCTACATACATAGCTAATGATTTAACCTTATCAGAAAATAACAACTATTGGCATTGCTATTCCCCACCGTAAATCTGTTTTTTAAAGCATTTTCTCTCTTTTCTTTTTTTTTTTTTCCAGAGTCACTCATTCATTCATTATGAGCTAGGCTTTATTTTTTAAACATGTCCTTCCTTTTGAAAAGCATTCTTGTGCAGTTAATTTATTCGAGGTCAAAAGAAATTTTCGTTCATTTATTCATTTTAAATCAAATAATTAATTAAATTTTTGCAGTGGTGTTAAATAAAATTAAGTACAATTATCAAGTTGAGCATATGATAGATCATATACATGCAGTGATTTAATGCTAAAAAGGAACTAGTATTCATGAAGAGTAACTGCAGACAGTTGACTGATTATATTGCAATATATATGATATATATGATATATATATATATATATGTAAAGAAGAAAGTCTGTGTGTTTGGTTGTCTTCCAGTAACTCAGTCACTACTAGCTTTCGTCAGCAAACCTTCACCAAACATTCTTTTCTGGATCCTGAAAAAGGTCGACGTCCACTTTTTACTTCCTTGTACGAAGTCAAAAGGAAGTATTGTAATCGCGAAAAATTTCGGGTATCATATTTCAACTAAAATATCTATTTTGACTGCTATCGAATGCATCTATCTATGTTTATCTATTCATGCTATCGAATCTATGTTTTTTGAGTGACATTCGTCCGTAAGAACAAAATAAAAGACTCTTTTTCCAAAAAAAGTATAAAACTGATTTAAAATGCATTCTGAAGATATTTTTTCGTAGCGTTTGTGCGTACATACGTACGTATGTATGTATGTATCTTGCATAACTCAAAAACGAGTAGCCTCAGAACGTTGAAATTTTGTATATAGGACTGCTATAAGATGTAGCTGTGCACCTCCTATTTTGGTTCCAATCGGCAGCACCAAAAGTATATAAATTTACGTATATATAAATATTCATCCTATTCCTCCGCTCAATGAGCTCAGTTTTTTTGCTCTTATATGTTGGTAAATTGTGCATTTTTTGCTTTAAAAAATGATAGAATTATGTTGTTCTTATTTTCCGGTTAACGATTTTATGCCTTTAGTAAATCTGCATGCAAGATTTGTAGAATTATGGACAACTTAAAAGTTGTTTAAGTGAGGCTAAGCCTAATCATTTTGCTCATGACGGACATATTTGTTTGTTTTTGAAACTTAGGAGAATATTGAATTTGTTGTCAATCTAGAAAAACTAAGCTTCCCAACAACAAAGACAACGCGTTCTTTTATTATTGCGTATTAAATCATGCTTAATCCATTCCGGAATTTATTCGAGGAAATAAGTGTTTAAGATTTACTTCGTAATTTTTAATATATATATTTTGAGTTTTAATGCCTTGTCGCAAAGTGCGAACTGAGCTAATTGAATGAGAAATACTGAATCGTCTGTGAAAAACTGTTTCTTTCTTTCTTTTTTCCTTTCTCTCTCTCTCTTTTTTTTTTTTTTTTTTTTTTTTTTTTGAGCTGTGCACCTCCTATTTTGGTTCCAATCGGCAGCACCAAAAGTATATAAATTTACGTATATATAAATATTCATCCTATTCCTCCGCTCAATGAGCTCAGTTTTTTTGTTCTTATATGTTGGTAAATTGTGCATTTTTTGCTTTAAAAAATGATAGAATTATGTTGTTCTTATTTTCCGGTTAACGATTTTATGCCTTTAGTAAATCTGCATGCAAGATTTGTAGAATTATGGACAACTTAAAAGTTGTTTAAGTGAGGCTAAGCCTAATCATTTTGCTCATGACGGACATATTTGTTTGTTTTTGAAACTTAGGAGAATATTGAATTTGTTGTCAATCTAGAAAAACTAAGCTTCCCAACAACAAAGACAACGCGTTCTTTTATTATTGCGTATTAAATCATGCTTAATCCATTCCGGAATTTATTCGAGGAAATAAGTGTTTAAGATTTACTTCGTGATTTTCAATATAGGTATTTTGAGTTTTTATGTATTTTTGAATTGTCGCGAAGTGAGAACTGAGTTAATTGAATACGAAATACTGAATTGTCTGTGAAAAACTACTTCATTTTTTTTTGTTTTTTTCTTTCATACATCGTTTGAGATTTATTATAGTATTTAAATAGAAGATGTGGCAACGATTAGGTAATTCTTCAGATGATATACATAATTTTTGTGCATTCTGAGTTATAAAATTTAAACATCTTTTTAGATTTATTATAATATTTGAATAGAACATGTGGCAACGATTAGGTAATCCTCTAGATGATATACATAATTTTTATGCATTCTGTATGAGGTATAAAATGAATAAGATGTAACGCTGTTACGTGAAGTTAGCGTCAGAGTGTCGCTGTGGTAAACAAATATAGTGAATTTTAAAGAGCGGATTTATTCTATTGTGATTTATGCTCTACCGATGAAGTAGATTTAATTCCATTCAATAAGTTTAAATGAAATGCAAAACGCGTATAATTTAATGTTCCGTACAAGGAAGTCATGTGGTGTACACATCAGAATTTTTCAAAAAAAAAAGCAGTTAAATTAATTAAAAACTCTGAAAAACAATAATTTTCGACCTCATTTTTCCGAGTGACAGCAGTCTCGCAAGCTGGAGATGAAAATCTGCTTTATTTCGAAAGTTGTAAATAATGAATAAATAAAATAATGAATAAAATGATGAAAAATCGAATAAAGAAGAAAGTCTGTTTGTGTGTTTGTTTGTTCGCGTTACTGATTTCTGATCAATTATGATCCATTTTTTGCTACATTTAATCCACTAAAATTGAATATAGGTGAAATATTGGGTGGAACTTGAGCTTTTACGACCATTTGCTTAGAAATACGAAAATCGTTAAAAACTGCTGCTATTGTTGCTGATGAGAGAGAACAGCTTATTTTGCTATCGAAATTTTTTATGTGGGTTCCATATCTCATCAGACTGAGAAATGTATGATCATGAATCGTATTTTTTGCATCATTATTATAGAAGGATTACAGCGGTATAGTTCTTTCTGTTGTTAGATGCATTACTCTCAATCTAACTTAACTGGCATCGGGTACTTCCGCTAATAGAGGCATATTTAAAAATCATATTTCCATATAGATTAAGTGTTTTTCAAGGATAAGACATGTTGCTGCTTTTATTAACTATGTCTGTAGCTAAAAACATTGAATATGGAGTTCTGAAAGCTTGTAGCATCTCACGGAGGACAGATGTCGATTAACTCGTTCCATATCGGCCTTTTGCTTCGCCTTTTAACTCGTCTCATAGGATGTTCTAAAAAATGAAAGAATTGAAACCTGCAGAGCGGAAAGGTCCATAAATACGAAAGACGTTTTTCTGGTGCGTAGAACAGAAAAATAAAAAATTCTCCACTTGTAAGGTCCGAAAGCGTGCCCTCAAATCTCCTCCTCCGTTCGTTCCCCCTTCGATGAAGCTTGATTATGCTTACTTCACCGCAAATGGGAAAACTATTCTAGAAGTTCAGCAAATTTGAAGACTATCTCTTTTTTCACTGTTTGAACTGATAATACTGTTACGAATTTTGTATATATGTAAATAATTTTAGGGAAATTGTAGTATTTCTTGTGCAATATAGCATGAAAGAGCTGAAGAAAGTGAAGCTTCGCAGGAAAAATAAGGTTACAGGGGCAAGGCAATTTGACATTAACTCCGAATATTAAGGAATCGCTGTGCGAGTTTACGCATTCGAGGCTTTTAAGTGTGTCGCGTTTAACGTTTTTAGTAGTTTGAAGGGGTAACTGATTACACTGAGAACAGCTGCACGAGTATTTTTGTGAAAAGTTCTAGAATTGTAAACTGTTTCTTTTGGGAAAATAAATTTTATCAAGCTGTCATTGGTTCTGTGTGCATTCAATCCATTACAAACCATTACAAACGTAGTAACGTTCAATCCATTACAAACGTAGTAATACTATTTCATTGAAAAACTTTCAAGCTTTGGGTATTTAAATCATGCTAAGGTATCTGTAATTTCTTCCGAAAGGGCTGCGGTATTTTCTTTAAGAATTCGCTGTTTCTGTAAATTTGGAATTCTATATTTTCTTCTAACTGAAGAACAGGAAAACCGATATTCTTTAAAATGTTTTCGGAATATTTCTGGATGGTACGAAAAGTTTCTTCACTTGTTCGTATTTCTTGATATAAGCTTTACACCCGCAAAATGAACAAACATGGGATTCTTTACAAAATACACATTTAGGCTTTACTTTGGGTTTAAGATAGCAAATATTACTCCTTTGATTCAAGCCACATTTAATACACCTAGTTTCATCGCAGCTGAACCGATGGCAATTGAAGCGCTAGGTTAGACGTTTTTTTTTTTTGGAGTAAATTTTCTATGCATGCATTAATGCTGGAACTACTATTTAAGTTGATTATTGTCTTTCCTTCATTAGTTTAGTGAAGCTATACAAAAGAAGATGGGGAGTTTTTCTGAGTTATTTAATTCTGACCAGGTAAAGCGTTTAACTTTTATTATAGAAAATTTCTGCTTTGTTTTTTCCGTATTTAATTGGTATGTATGGGACTTTTTTTTTTTTTTTTTAAAAAGTATGGGTCTTTTTTTTTTTGTTGTTATGCGTAAGATTCTAAAGTTCGCTGTTGACTGAATATAGATAAAAATAGAACTTTCCGTCACTTGAGCTTCGTATTCATATTTAGTTAAATTTCTTAATTGCCAATCTAACTGGAACCAGTTTGCTTCTGTTTCAGTAACAAGTATTGGCGGTTGGCTGTATTTTAAGTCTCTCTTTTTTTTAATCTTAACTTTCCATCGTTTTATCAATTTTCATTTTGTCTAAGAAAGGAGAATACTTGTGAAATTGAGGAATTTCCACAATTTCGATATCATGATCAGATTTTTCCGCAGATTTTCTGGGTAAGGTCCAAATATCATTATTATTAGTTTTCTGAGGGGTAATAGATTTATCTTGTGCATCCTTAATTTTGATTGCTTCTTTCATGGCATAGAAAGCATTTCTTCATTAGATGGTGCCTTTGGATTTGATTTTTTCTTTAAATTAATAATTTTGCTTTCGCCTATTTCCGAGATGAGTTGTTTCAGTTCCTTTAGTTGTTCATCATTAGGGGGTAAATGGGAAGATATTTCAAATTTATATTGGAATATTGCCATTTCTTAACTTTGGTTTCTTTCCTTTGGTTTTTCGGCTTGATCTTAGCATCATTTTCGTTAGCTTTGAATTGATTTACTGAAGAATTTCCATGTTAACACTGTTGAGAGGACGCTGTCACATATCTCTGCTTTCTGAGGTGCTCTTAAAAGAGCATCTCCGGAAGAAAAGTGAAGTAATTTAATAACGCGAAGTACCAGGAGAATGGCAGTGAGCACTTATAGTGTGAAAGTTCGTCGGTAAGCGCTTGCATCTCTTCGTCCAGTCTCCTTCTCATCTTGCGAAAATGCTTGTCAGGTGTGTCCTATCAAGCTAAATAATTATCGCTCCCCTGTTCTTTGAAACAACGTGTTTAGAAGTTCATTGTCTTGCTGCAGACGAATAAACGTCGCTCGTAGGTACTGCAAGATGGGTGAAATGTGTCATACAGCAAAATCCACTACCAAGATGCTGAGGCAATATTCTCACGACAGAATTGTAAAAACTACGGCCACGGAGACCTTCAGATCTTACTACTGTAGAACATGTGAAATTAAGAATTTTGTATGAAATTTCTCAAAAATTCAAGCCTTTGAAAATGATTTTGTGAAAAAAATTTTAAACGTTTTTGAAAACGATTTAAAATTTTTTCTCAAAAGGATTTTAAAATCTGAAAGCTTTCAGATTTTATATTCCGCTCAAAGGGGTGTTTTTAAGTTTTTATGTGTTACCTTTATTTATTAAATATCATATCACTTAAACTACATAAAATTCAACAACAATATCACAAAATATTTAAAAAACAGCATATCTTTAGAATTTCCGATAGACAGTCTCGCGCGCTGGAGATTAAAACGTTATTTTCTGTACAGTGTTACCATAGCTCGTTTTGAAATCGTTAAGTTTGTTAATCGAGGATTCATTAAAATGTTACAAAATAGGAAATCGATAATAAAACAAATTCCAAATTCCAAACTATGTCTTCCAGATGCCCATATTTGGTGGAATCACACGTTATTCAAAATTGGATGGCTCTAGGTACCGTTGTTTTATCACAATGCGAGAAACATACCTACATTTATGCAGATTCGTCATTATTTAATTTCTTTAAATCTAACACAGGGCAATGATGTTTACCAAATGTGAACTACATAATAAAACAACTTCATTCGGGTGGAGAATTACGTTATTAAAAATTTGATGGCTCTAGATAGCTTTTTAACAACGCGAGAAACATACCTACGTTCATGCGTATTCTCTTTGGTTTAATTTCTTTTAAAATAATACAAGGCGATCATTTTGGTGGCAACAATCTGAAAAGTGATTCAGTCTCTTGCAGCGATTCAACGCAAAACCCCGTTTCGAGACTAATAGCCCTTCTGAGCTAACGCTTCTTTGGGCTAAAAATGATTCCTGATTTTTGACTGAGTGCTGAAGCTATGTGACCTACACTATTTTAAAATATTAAATTACTAGAATCGTCAAGACAGTCAGACGACTTGCTTTATAACTACAAGAATGGCAAACTCAAAGTGAAGACAAATTAAGTAGATACATTTCGAGTAAATTCAGAACAAGTTTTCAAGTCAAATTAAATGTGAATGCACGTTTCTAAATAGTCTGGACCCTAAGTATTCATGAAGTAAATGCGGTATTCCGAAGCTAAAGCCGGTGAATCAATTTACGTGGCTTGGAGGCTTAACAAAGTGACGGTCAGCAAACCTGCACTCTAAGAAATCTGCGCTTATTTATAAATTAACTAATTAGTATTTTAGTGGAAGATGACGAAAGTGGATATTATAGTAAGCCCAAAATTAAGGAATAAATGAGTTACTTAACATGAAACCTTATCGATATACAAAAAAAATCATTATAAAAGCTAAAATAGTTAAAATATTCACTGTGGCGAAAATCTCAAAAATAGCTTCATTAATACACTCGTAAGTAACATTTTTACAAGTTGTAAGAGCCAGTATTTAACTGTTAGACATCTGTATTGAGAAATACTGCGAAAGTTTTGGTAGCCAATGGATTTTTTGGTAACCAATGGAACCAAACTTTTTGAAAGACGGTTAGACATGCATTCAGAATTATTTAAAAATTTTGTCTGATGATCCTTTTATGTTCTTTTTCTTTCTGTTTTCTGATGTCCAAAGCTATCTGTTAACTACACATTATGCAAATTTTTATAAATTTAGGGGAAAAATTTGGCCATTTAATTTAACTGTGTAACTCAATCTCGAGACAGATGCATTCTGTTAATAAGTAATTCAGTTACACACGTAATAGTCCAAGTTGCCAGTTATCGCAAAAACTTAGCTTAAAAAATGGTTAAGATGCGTAATCCGGTAATTTGGGGCAAGGTTGATAGATTCGTTGGCATTTTCATTGCAACAATAGTTCTCAGAAAGTGGGAGAAAGAGACAGTTATCTCTCCCTTTTACGTATTATTCCTGATTTTCTAATTTTATTACCCCACATTTTAGAAGTCATTTATTTTTCTGTTGACATCCGATATAAAGTAAAGTATTTAAGGGGAGAGAAAAGGGAGGCTAAAACTTGATACTTATCAAATAGACGGTAACATCATTAAATTGGACGTAATCTTTCAACCGTACCATCTGTTTGGAGATGCTCTGTTTTAGTCAGAAGGGTGAAAGGATTCATCTCTGCATAACAGCTGAAGGGAAAGTTGGTGTTTGCAACAAGGGGAAATATTGCTTGCGTGTGGCATTCGGAAGGGGAGGGATAGCGGTTAGGGTAGAAGGCGACAAAACACAGTTGCAACTAAACTAGAATCTAGAGTTCTTGTAACACGGAAAGGTGCCATACATTCTGTAGAAGGGGATCTAGCACAAAGCAATTCTCTGCCATTCGTAAGCTGGAAATTGCAGGAGATAGAAGCATTCGGTAATTCTGATAGACAATGTTTGCATAGTGTAATAGACTAATGATCCTTTGAAATGGACAAAATACCATTGACTTTCCTCTGTGAAGACCATGCATTTCCAAAAAAATTTCACTGACTATGATTCGTCGTAGGCTATATTAGATATAGCTGTTTACCCAAATTAGGTCAGGATTCATTGAGTGTGGCAGAAAGCTATCAGTGCTTACCCTAAACGTTCCACAAAAGCTCATGTTTCGTTATTCTTCTTGACAGCTTCTTAAACTGTTCCATATTAATATTAATCTAAAATGTGGCGAAGATACTTTTTTTAACTTTTTGATGTATCTGTTTTCTACTGCATTTCAATATTTTGGGATTTAGAAACCACAAGAAAAAATAAGACCGTAGGAAGAACTTAGGAAAAATAGGTCATGCCTTTGCCTAGACATGAAACCGGACCTTCGAATTACAGAATCGGTTCTGTTAACAGCAGTAGGATATGGAAGGGATGACGTATTACAGTGCTGGGATATTTAAAATTTCAATCTCGTAAGTTCCCATGTTAACATGGTTATAACGAAGCTAAAATAGCAAATAATTAGAAAAATAGCCTTTCTAGGACAAAATAAGAGAAGTTTCCAAAACAGACATACATAAACACAACAAAAATGTGCTAAATAATGAAAAAAAGCACATTCTTTAAATTTTATTTTCTCAGGCGAAAGACACGCGACCATCGGAAAATGTCCTTCATAATTTTGTTAATGCGGGAATTTTTATTTTCGAAATAGCTGTGAGAAAATCTCTTTTACAGTATTATTATCTTTCTTTTTGTTGTATTAGAAACTGTCTGGTATACCATGCAGGAGTTCAAATTCTATACACGCCATGTATGTTTGTGATTCTAAAATCTTTGTGGAATGGAGGCACTCAGAATTCGACAATCTGAATCCGCCTGGAGAAGTTGGAGATTAGTGAGAAAGATATATGTATGTGTCCGCTGGATTTCATCCTTCGGGGTGCTCTCGACTAAAACCATGAAAGAGCTTACGCAGATAGCTGTCACGTATTTTGCGATAATTGAATAAAACTGTTCTTTTCCCTACGCAGCAAATAATTTTAGTAACTCACGTATCTAAAAAAATTTTTTTTTGTATTTCTTGCGGAATGCAGTTAATGTAATCCATTGCATCCTTAGAAACTCCTGCTGTGCGATGCCAATGAGTTTGAGTGTAAAGGGTAGTTTAGCGTTAAGAGATTCAGTTCTATTCTGAAGTGTTTTGATATAATGCTTAATCAGATATAGGAGTACTGCACTTAGGAAACATAACTGCCAAGTACTGCTGCTTACTGTGATTAATTGCTCGTGAACTGATATGATATGAATGAAGTGGATCGTTGCCGAATTAGACGATTGTGTAACACTGCCTAGACATGTAACTGTGAGAGAACGGTACATGATATCAAATGGCACACGATATCAAATGTTTAAAAGATGCCTCTTAATGAATAGAAAAAGATGTAATAAAAATGGAAATGAGATGTTTTTATAACAGGCACGAAAGGCATTTTCAATGAAGAATTATAAAGTGTATATTTTTTTAATTTGTAACTGAGCTTTAGTGAGTTATTAAAATTTTCGAAAAGGCTTCTGTTGGCTTTTGTTTTCTAGCATATTTATACGCAGCTATATGTTCTAGTTTAGACTGGATGTGAATGTAAAATAGCATCAATAAAAGCCTTCAGTCTTATGTATCGGGCTTTCACACGCTTGCAGTTCTTTTCATCCACGCATAATCATTTATGTTGTTCCTACCAATCTCACTTGTATTACAAAGCTAAAAACAAGCCCACGACATTCCTCGTGGCAAGCAGTCATATGCGCCTGTCCTTGAACACTTACAGGTGACAGCCCGATTTTAGTTCAGTTCCGTCCCCAGTTTTGAGAGATGGGGGACGGGTCCGAGGGTCTCCCACCCTCTTCGCTAACCACCAACCTCTCGAGATGACGTTTGCCTTGCCGCATATTTAGAGTGCCCCCGTGCCTCATGGACACTATATATTAACAAACATCGATGCCTTCTCCGGGATTTGAACCGGGCATTTCGGAATGTTGGTCAGAGTCACTAACCGCTATCCTAATTGGGCTGCGTAATTAATTATTAAACAGGCAACGGATGTGACGTTATATGCTTCTTCGAAACTCGACTCCCTCTCTTGAAAATTCATGCAATATAGCGTGCTTCTGCTCAACTCAAATTCGTACCAAAAAATCCCGTATTACATTAGCAAAACAGAAATGATATAGGGATTTTTCTCTTAGAAACGTGTTCTTCCAAAAACAAATTCAGCGGCAAACTTCCACTTGCGGACAACGGAGAAAACTGTCTTCGACGCTTTGTTGCACGTAGGTGAACCGGTCACGCGACCTAGCTGCATAAAATTCCTGAAAGAAGAGTTCCCTGGAAATGTTCCGTTAGGAAGGTTCTTAGAGAAATTGTCCCTCGATCAACTCGATCACACCCGTTCCACTCTTGTATCATGTTGTCGCAGAAGGAAATGGGCCATACACTTCTATAGCAGAAAGCAGCCTCTTGATTCCCAACTTGGCCACAGACTGCAATTTTGGTGTTGGCCATACGCATTGAATTAGCAAACGCCAGTTCTTGGGTTCGATTCCAGTCGAGGAATTCAAACCTTCAAATGGCGGATGATATTCTCCTGGATGTTTTACTCAGCCTTTCATCGCACTATATTTGTTTACCATAGCGACACTCTTGCGTTAGGTTCACTGAACAGTGTTACATCTCGTTCATTTTATAAATCAAAATGAACAAAAGTTATATTGAAATACTGTAATAAATCTAAAACGATGTGTAAAAGAAATTTAACAAATTAAAAAAAGAAAAAGAAACAATTTTTCACAGACGATTCACTATTTCTCATTCAATTAATTCATTTCTCACTTAGACGCAAAAATACACAAAATCTCAAAATACCTATATTAAAAATTACGAATAAATTCCAGAATGGATTAAGCATGCTTAATGCTTTGTTGTTGCGAAGTTTAGTGTCTCTAGATTGGCAACAAATCCACTATTCTGCTAAGTTTCAAATGTAAACAAAGACGGCTGCTGTAGCCAAAAAAATTACGCTTAGCAGCACTTAAGCAACTTTTAAATTGCTGATAATTCCATAAATATTGCATGGAGATTTACCAAAGGCGTAAAAACCTTAACCGGAAAATAAGAACAACATAATTTAATCATTTTTAAAGAAAAAAATGCGCAGTTTACAAACGTATATGAATAAAGAGACTGAGCTCACGGAGCCGAGTAACCGAGTTTTGCAACCAAAATTGTAGGTGCACATCTACATGTTGTAGCAGTGCTATGTACAAAATTTCAACGTTCTGAGGCTACTCGTTTTTGAGTTATGCGAGATACATGCATACATATGTACTACGTACGCACAGACGCCACGAAAAAATCTCTTCAAAAATCCATTTTAAATCAGTTTTATAATTTTTTCGCGGAAAAAGAGTCTTTTATTCTATCCTTACGTACGGATGTCATTCAAAAACATCGTTAAATTGCTCTCTATAGAGGTAAAAATGGATATTTTCGTTGATGTATGATAACCGAAATTTTTCGCGGTTACAATACTTCCTACAAGGAAGTAAAAAATGTCAGCTACTGGCCCTCATTAGCTCATTTCATACAAATGGCTCGGCCGCAGTAATCTTTAGGTTATATGACGCATACGTAATAGGGGAGTGAATGTTTCAACATGCTGGTTTCGAAAATTCAAGAATACGAGAGAATACTTAAGCGACATTTGCCTAGTTGGCAACTTGTTTTTACAGAAAAAAAAATGAAATGCTTGAATGCCGACTTTTTGATCGACGTATCTGGCGCATGTAATTATCTGACGACATTATGAGGTATTTCTCCCGCCTTCTTAGCATGCCTTTAGGAACCGAGCCAAATGTAGCCAAATGGTTGCGAAGTTTGGCGACTTTTGGCAATTTCTTGCCAAATTACGAAATACCCATTTACTCAATATTAAATGGATTTGCCCCTGTATTCTTACTTTTCCAGCATAGCTCTCCTCTTTAGATTTTTCATGTTACACTGCGCAGAAAAATGCAACAATTTCACTAAAATTACCTATCTAAGTACAAAATCGTAACAATATTTTTTATTTTAATCTTTATGAAAACTGGAATAAATAACCAACAATAGTTCTTCACAACCGGTTTTGTTTTTTCTCGCAGTGGATCTGATGCTAAAATCAAAAAATTTCAGAACAAAAATTATCAGTGAAAATTCAGAAGCTTCTTGATATGTTTTTCATGCGTACAATCATGTAAGGAACAATATTCAGAATACAATTCCCATTTCGCTTGTTTAAGCTCCAAGATAATCAAAGTTACAACAGCTTTAAAAGTTATATAGACATTATTATTAAATGGAAACATTTTGTGGGGGTTTAAAAAAAAGCAAATAAGGTAAATAATTCCTGATAACCTAATTTTTGAAGACCTTATAAAAATATAACAAACAAAGTCTTACATTTTTGCTTAGCTGAGAATAAAAAATAACAACAACACAGAGAGATAAAAGTCGACAGGTGTCTTGTTTCGCCCCCACTGGGTCTTTCAGCCCTGATGACAAAGCTTAGGTGCGAAGGTAAGGCAAATAGAAAAAAGAAAATTAGGTTAGAGAGTAAAAGTAGTATTTTCGTGTCGTTTGATATGACATTTTTAAAGGCCAGCTGAAGAAAGGGTTTGTAAAAAAAAACAAAAAATAAGCTCAGACAATAATTAGCAATAACGCAGCTATTCTTATTTTTTAGCCAGATGCTACTCTTTGGGGGTTAAAAAACACCATAACTTGTAAACTTATAACACAATAAGCCGCGGTTGCATGTTGAGCTGCGAATGAAGAAATATTTCAGTGATTAATGTCATACACCTTTCTACAATAATTTTAAAAAGTGTGTCGATTTATAAATATAATATTTACCCACAAATATTAGACTTACATATACTAAACGCTAAGCAAGGTTCAGAAACAGATTTCAGGTAAATAGAGATTTAATGATAATTTCAAATGAGTTACATTTTATAACCCTTGCCTTTTATTTGTCAAATACACTGACAAATGCTACCATGTTTAAAGCAAGGCAAGTGGCTTTTGTGACTAGTTGCTTGTTTAAAGTATATCCAACATAACCATCTGCTCGTAGCTTTTATTTATTATAGTTTACATGCTAATTTAAAGTATGTGATTTAAGAGAGATATCTACTTTAAGTGTTGTGCATTATTAGACAAAAATATCAAAATAAACTAAATTAAAAAAAAAAAAAAAAAGAGTCCAAAATTGTTCAGATTTTAGCGGTCGCTCAATGTGACTTTTCTAAAGTTTAATAGGGTTTATCGTTAGAGGTTATCAATTAAGGTAGCCCAGGTAAAACAGCGAAATATTTTATGGGATATTAGATGAATATGTAGCATTTAGATTAACACGGGAACTTTCTACTTGGGAACGTTATATATCTTCTGTATATTTAAAAAGTAAAAAAAAATATTTGTAATGAAATTCATTAAAAATATTTAATGTTTGGTTAGATATATCATGGATTGAATGCTTTTTTATTTAAATCAATCAGATCAAAAAAAAAAAAATAAGAACTTCATCCATTGTGTTTAAATGGTTTAGTTTGGGAATTAATAATGGACAGATTAAATATAAAAGAATAATATCTTACTTTTTTCTGTTTTGCAATAGACTCGACTGGAGACTGAAACAGTGCAAAATGGTGTCTCGAGACTAGAAGCCCTTTCAGACTTGAAAAAAAAATAATTAATAAATAAATGACTCTTCGTTTCGTTAACATCATTTCAAAAACCGTTCATTAAAAATTGCTGACGTCATCTAAGCTTTAGTCCAATGGTAAACTCTTTACTCTTTTAGAGCAATAGGAATTTTTTCCATTTTTTTCCCGATAGCTTGAAAGATCCCCCCCCCCCTCCAAACCACACATTTTGATGCAACATAAACGTTCAAAAAAAGATACAATTACTTTACTGGGATAGGGCTACGCCCAGGAGCCCACTACAACTAAACGTTAGTTCATTTAAGAAAAATGACACAGCGTCTTAAACTTTCAGTTAAAAATAAATATGTGTATTACGGTAATTCATTCGCATTATAAATATTTTTAGGATAGTACGTTGCGAACAATTTAAACCATTCATTTAACAACAATGTTCCTGCAACCAACAAATCAGCACCATGACTGCGTTTATAAACCACGTTTTTTTCTTTTATTTCATTGGCTAAGCCAGGTATCTGCTACTACAATATCACTTTTTCCATTTCTACGGCTAAATTTTCAGCTTTCTGGCGCATGAATGGACCGTTGACATGCCACATCTGCTTCTGCGAACAACTGTAAACCTTGAATGCTTTCTCCACATAGTGATTTTTGCCGTTACATATCTGTTTCATATTTCATTTTGATTTTGCTTTGATTTGTAAGCAATAGCTTCATGATTCTTCATCTTGCATGAGAGGGGTTGAGAAGTATTTAACTGAACAGCAGCATTCTGTTGACTCATCTCTGGAATCTGATCGTAGCGATCTAGATCGACTTTGTCGCTTAGATCATTACATCTTTTACTGGTCTCCATAATTTTAAAATGTTCAAAAAACAGTAAAACTGTTTTAAACTGTTTATAAACGGTAAAAGTTATTAAACAAACAAAATGTGAACGCTTTCTAGAACAAAATATTCAATCAAAATGTAAAGCTCAAAAGACAGTGAAAAGATTTATTGGCATTTATAAACGAAATCATCTAGAAATTCATCTTCGTTAACCTTGTTAGTACAGTCAATTTTCTAAAATTTTAAAAACTGGTTCTTTTGTACATGAATAACTCAAATCTAAAACCAAGCGGCTTGTCCACTTAATTCTTCACGTAACAACTTTTCTCTTTCATTTGGAAATTTCTGTATTCCATTTTGATTTTATTTTTCGAATTTTTATTTTAGTTTATTATTTATTTATTTATTATTAAATGTTAGCACTGGAGGTACTATCAGTATCGTCATTTTTTTTCTCAGTGCCACTTTTCAAATAGAAGGATGCCGTCACCAAATGTTATCGACATATATTATCTGTAAAGAAATAATATAGCGAAGATAAAAAAAATGTATGGCAACATCGACATTTAACAGTGTTTCTGGGATTCTAAAAATATCCGATATAAAATAGTTTAAACTTCCTGCCAAGAGTTTGCTGCCATTTGGCGAAGCGTAAGATGTTTAATTTTTCTTTTCAATTTAATCTGCCTACTATTGATTAAAAGCTAAGCGAGTGAAAAACAATAAACGCAGTTCTTTATCTCTTTCATTAATTACCAGGTGGACCCATGAAATTTCACTAGTTGAAGTTATTAAAAGCGTTAAATATAGATATTTATTTTCATAATAACTATCTAAGGCAGTTGGCACAACCAACGGCTAGTTATTTGAAAAGTGAAGCAGGCAATAAAAGTGATTCGGAGCTAAAGTAAGGTCCGAGAATAATAGCTCTTCTGGACTAAAAAATATATGACAGGCATTGAGATTACTGGGAATTCTAAAGATATGCTGTTTTTAAATATTTTGTAATTTTGCTGTTGAATTTTATGTGACGTAAGTACGAAGATAAATGATGTTTAATAATCAAGGCCCACCAGCGGTGGAGCGGTAAAGTCCCTGAATAATAGTAGTTCTATCCGAGGTTCGCATCTCGAGAATGGGCAGGCTGCATGGGCATTTTCGTCGTTTTCTCCATGCGCAACATGTTAATACGAGCCAGTTTCCGTTAGAAAGTCCTCCACGCAGGCATCCCTCACTGCCGTGTACTGCCTTAGGGCGGAACACGCCAATAACAGTAATAATAACAATAACCAAGTTAAAAATTTTAAAAAATCAGATAAATAATTTGGCGAGCTGAACGAGAGCATAAACCTTAACAAGCCCTCTAATGTAACGTTAAAATCTGAATCCTTTCAGATTTTATTTATTTTTTTTATTCATTTGTTTATTTTTATTTTATTTGTTTATTTATTTTGCTCTAATACAAGGGTTCTTAATCAAAGGGGAAAGTTTCAGGAAAAAAATGCGGTCAGCCTGCTATGTAGCTTCAATTTTTAGTATTTATCAACATTTTCTATACATTTATTGCTTAATTCCTGCCTACACGGTAAAAACACTTAAATATAAATAAATGTACATGTCTTTTTCGAGTTTTGGAAAGGAGAGGGGGAGGGTGGGATGATCTTCTAGCGCTGAAAGAGGTACGTGGGAAAAAACAGGCTAACAGCATATTAACAAATCATATTATGCGGCGCCTACTGTATATCCTCGTTGAAATCATCAAAGCCGTCCAGGCCCGCTGAAAGAAGTATCATAACGATTTTTAAACTAAATATTTCATCTGGAAAGAATGTGTATAATCATTTAGGACGGAAAATGGAATCAACAAATATGTGTACGCTCCCTACTACGTATCGTCGCTTGTCTTTTTCCGCGATCTACGCGAAGCCTCGTTTCCATGACAACTGGGAGAAAAGAATGCGCGCCATTTCCATACCCGGCCAATGGGCGATCGATCCATGGGTCACATGACGGGAATTGTTTATTTCACCGAAGTACGGCCTCCTTCTCTATTTCAGGTGTGCGATGGTTATGGCGCGAATCTATTAAATGAAATGAATGCTCCGACGAAATAAATTTCCCGTTAATTGGATGCAGCAAATTAATTCGTTTCGAATCTTACGTCTCAGCTGGCACACGCAGTTCTGAAAAGATATCGTCGAAAATGGCGCTCCTTTCTTTTATGAAAGGTAATGGAATTAAAATAAGTTACGGTTACAGGAAACGGAAAAATTTCTTGATTCTTATCATTGAGATTTGTTTCTTAATCTTCGTCTTTACAAATATGAGCATTTCATTCATTTTAGAAATTATCGTCTGGATCGAATAGGCGGGAAAGTCGTGACTCCCACTATTTAAATGTGAAAAGGAAATTTCGAGTTTGTTGCATTAATGATATCTTAATTACCTTAATTTTAGAAAATTTGTTCTTATTTAAAAAACCATTAGAGGCTTTATATCGGGTATCACTCTTCATTTCTCTTTTTATTTTTATTGCTGTTAATAGGACGGTATTTGAAAAGTTGATTTGCTGATGTATTATTTATTCAGAATAAGGGAAAAAAGGAACACCTCTTATCACCTAAATTTTCATATTTAGGGTCTGAAAGCTAACATTAAGATACATTCTGATGTCTGAAAATGCTATTAATAATTGAAACAAATTTTTCAGTAATGGTCATATTTACTCGAATATACTTATGATATACAAACTGAAAAGAACACTAAAAAGGTAAAATAAATGAAGAATAGCTAAGACTAGCACGGAGTTGATAAATAAATATTACATATTATTTGATAATCGATCAGCACATGATTTTGTTGTTGAACTCTATGTGGCGTAAGTGCGAAAGAGACGATGCTTAGTAATAAAGCTAAAAAGATAAAAAGGAGAGATTAGCAGAAGTGAGCGCAAGAGCAGACTGCTTGACTGCGATCTCAGCGGAGCGAAAAAACCTTAACAAACCCTTTTGGGTGACCGTTAAAATCTGAAACCTTTCAAACTTTTTTTTAAATTTATATATATATATATTTTCTTTTTTTTATTATGGTTATATATTAATGTGTTTTCTTTAACGCTACTTGGTAAATAAACTTTATTTCCATGAAGCTATGCAGGTTGTTTACAGCAGCGTAGTGGTTTAAATGCTTCAAATGTCTATTAGATTCAAGGTTATGAAAGTAGATATTTGTTGACCTTACTTAGGTTGTGTAACATAGAGCCTAAACAAATACGTGTGTTTGCTTTCAGCATTCAAGTTTCGGCATAACAATGAGCAAATTTATTTTTGATCTTGATATTTTTTTTAAATTGTTATTATTATTATTATTATTATTATTGTTGTTGTTGTTATGGAGTACGCGACGTATTTCTGTTGCATGTAGAATATGTATATGCCCTAAATCCCAAACGCTAGAGAATCCAAAAATAAGTTTATTCACAATTTTATCGCTGAGTAATTTCATAAGTAATACTATTCATCTCTAAATCATCTTTATCATCTTCCAAAGTAATACCATTCATCTTCCTCAGTCTAATACTATTCATCTCTTGGCATGCCCATAAAGTTTATCAGTGCCTTCAAAGACATAAACTGTTTAATTACTCTTTAATACATGGATAAACTAATCTCGAAATAGCTAAAACCGCCAAACATTGATAATTTAACCCGATCTTAGTGCTTCATTTTTGTTGTTATCTTATCTAAAAAGACAAAGCCTGGAGGGCTATCTAAAGGCTACCTAAGTAAGGCAAGAGGTACCTTCGTGGAGATCTTCCTAAGGGAAATTAGAAGGTATTCATGTTCAGTAAAGTGAATACTATAAAAATAGCCACATAGTTAGCTCGCTTGCCAGCAGTCGAACACAGAACTACCATTGTTTAGCTGTCCTATCCATAGAGTCATTGGTAGGCTTTCGGTGGTTGGATGGGTTGAATGCATGTGATTTTAGATCAATTTCTTCATTTGTAATGAAGTAAAGCCACATTTGTCGTAGAAAGTCCTCGAGATGTACATCCCTTTCTTTAGCCTGATTATTCTTGAGTGCTTTGCTGTAATTAATTAACCTTGTCTAATTAAGTTTCTTTCGATTTCTGCACTGCTTTCAAAATAGTACCATTTGAAGCGAGTTGTCGCTTCCGGAAACAGAAAATAATGAGCAGGTACCAAATCTTGTGAATAAGAAGCGTGATTAAAGCAGTGCACATTTCTATACTATAAATTGCTTGATAGAAATTGTATAGTGCGAAAGAAACTTTATTGCTTTTCGTTGTTCGTCATGTGAAAGTGTATACATATTGCAAAAATTCAGGGGAAAAAAATCATTTAAATTTCTTTCTGTAAGCAATCGATAATTAATAAAAAGCAAACAAAGATCTGTTGATAATCATCATCACTAATTTTTGTTTGGTTGCTTTATAAGCATTAACTGGGAACGGAGGGTCGCAAATTTTGCAGGCGCACTGTCTATAATCGGTATTTGCTAAGCAATGCATTTAGTCTACATTTGAATTCGGTACTTTTTGCTTAACAAGTTTTTCCTTTCCGATATTTTCAATCTCAGAAAAGCGACCTTTCACTTATTCACATATTTAATACAAAATGCGGAAAGGAACTGAATTTTCTTTCTATGGTGCAAGATAAAAAATTCGAAATATTTCTCAGCGAAAGTTATAAGGAAAGAAGTGGGGAAAAGCGTCCACTTTTGTGCTTTTGTGTCGGTGCCATCTGCAAGTTGGGTGATACTAAAGAACCAATCGAATATCGACCTTATTTTTTATTTATGTATTTATTCTCATCGAGCTTTACATTTGACTGTGGATGCTTTGTATATTTCATCCAACTTTTCCAGACTAGCTGAAAGGAAGTCGATCAAGGTGCAGTGCAAGAAGCTTATTCCGATAAATCAGCCAGACTAGAGTTGCATCGGATAATAGAAGTAGTGCTTTTTAAAATTTGGGATAATCTGTTGCCTCTTGAAGCTCCATATGGTAGTTTTAGAGTAGTAGTGTCTAAATCGCAGGTGCATGCACAGTATACGAAGCCCATTAATGCGGCCTTCTAAGTCTATAACCGAAAAATGAGTTACAAGTTATGAGATACTTAATTTGAAAACCAGAATTCATTGGATGGTTTAGTAGTGGCTATAATCGCTCTTGAGGAAGCTAAACATATCTGTTAAGGCAAAAAAAGGTTAATAAATAATGCTAATATTCTAAATTAAAATGAAGAAAATTTTAACCATTTCAAGCTGAGAGAAAGAACTTAATTTACTCCGGAATTCTGTTTAGGTAAAACTGTGTCGATTTATCAAAAAACTTTGAAAATAGTTTCAAAGATTTCAAAGGTAAAAAGATAAAAACAATTGGATTTTAGTCTATTTGCGATTTCATATTCAGCTGTCAACAAACTTACCCGCGAATAGGGATTTTATATATCGAGTTATACAATGTGTTTATACGCACAAAATAAACAAAATTTGTTGAAGCTGAACCAGTGTGAAAAAAAATCAGTTTTTCATGAACATACCCTGTTTGTGACTCCTGTCTCTAAAATTATGCATTTTTTCAATATAAAGTACATAAACATTAAAATAGCAGCACACATTTCATAAGAATATTTTCAAACAGATTCAATGTTCGCATTAAAAATTTTAAATTCGTGTTTTCTGGTAATAAAGGGCTTTTTGAATTAAAATTAGTATATATATATATATATGTCATGATTTGAAATGCGCAGTCGAACACTAGCTTTCGATATCCATCATGGTTGATGGTTAAGGCATGCCGATGAAGATAACAATAACCGGATCTTCTATGAATCACCAAGCTTTATTTTTGCACGTAATCAAATCATTTCTTAGTAGATGGGACATTTCTAGATCATAAGCAATTACAATATTTTTATATGCACGTTATATCATCTTAGAATAAGAACAAAGGAGGGCATGGCAAAATAGAGATCTTGGCAAGGTGGAAGCTAGGGAAGGAATGCAGCAGAAGAATAACATAGTTAACACGCCAGCGGTATTTATACTAAGTTTGATATAATGGTAGACACAAGCTATGATTGATTAATATTAGTTTTAGTTGCCCTTTTCCAGTAGCGTTACATACGATAGAAAGATCTCGAATTTGGGAGAACAAATGAATTTAGGGGGAGAGCATCAAATCTAGAGTGTTAATTTTGATGTTGTCAATTATTTTTATAACAGTTATCGTATTTTTTTTGTATTTTATATTTTACACACACATATATATATATATATATATATTTAGCCAGATGCATTAGTAATATGGGTTATATTGCGGTCACGACTAGATATTGAATTCTGCATGTAGCTCTTCGTTCTAACGGGTGGTACATCTCTTAGTACACTTTTGTTACGCTGTTCGACCAGAAGATCAGAGAAGCTGTACACCCATGTTTTGCAATTTTACGGTTGAGTATTTGAGTTATATTGTACTAGCGGAAGTACCTAATGCCAGTTAAGTTAGATTGAGAGTAATGCATCTAACAACAGAGAGAACGATACCGCTGTAATTCTTCTCTAAAAACGATGCAAAAAATATGATTCATAGTAATACATTTTTCAGTCTGATGCGACTGAAAAATGTATGACTCATTATAGTCCTAGTCATACATTTGCAGTCTGATATGGAACCCACATAAAAAATTTCGATAGAAAAGTAAGATAATTCTCTCTCATTATATCAGCAACAATGGCACGCAGTTTTTAATGATTTTCGTCTTTCTAATCAAATGGTCGTAAAAGCTCCAGTTTCATCCAATATTTCACCTATATTCAGTTTTAGTCTGCTAAATGTGTGCAAACAATTTATCATAATCGATCAGAAATCAATAACGCGAACAAACAAACAAACACACAAACAGACATTCTTCTTCATATATATACAGATTTTGTAGAATTTACAAATTTTTGATTAACAAACTCTACGATTTGAAAGCGAGCAATAGCCACACTTTTCGAAATAAAGCATTTTCATCTCCAACGCGCGACACTGTTGCCACTCGGAAAAATGAGTGCTAAAATTAGCGCTTTCAGAGTTTTTAATTAATATTTCGGCTGATTAAAGTCGTACGAAGATGGGAATAACCGAAAATCAATTCAAAATCTTGCATAAATAATCCATTCAATCCTTATAAACTCTAAGGGGTTTTAACTATTATGCATTAGGCCAGAGTCATATTTATCTTACTATAATTTTTTTTTAAAAATTGCAAACTTCCGTACAGAAGTTTACAAGCCATAAACTTTTTCTAATGGAAAAAAGTTTTAACAAGCCTGCAAATATTGCATAGAAAAGAACGCAAATTTAAATGAACTGGTTTTCACAAATTTCTCTAATTGTCAGGTGAAAATATTATTCAAGTTTAAAATCATCATCTGACTTTTGCATTTAAATAACATTTTCAGCAAAAATATATAATAACTGCAGAAAATGTCAAAAGAAATTAAACAGTAAACTGAATTTTATATTCTAACGAACAAATTATGCAAGGCACATAATGTTTGGCGCTAGAAAAGTCTTTTTTTAGCTATAACTTGAGGAAGTAAGTACCCGATGCCAGTTAAGTTAGATTGAGAGTAATGCACCTAACAACAGAGAGAACGGTACTGCTGTAATCCTTCTCTAATAACGATGCAAAATATATGATTCATAGGCATACATATTTCAGTCTGATGCGATAGGGAACCCACATAAAAAATTTCGATAGAAAAATAAGCAAATTCTCTCTCATTACATCAGCAGCAACGGCACGCAGTTTTTAATGATTTTCGTCTTTCTAATCAAATGGTCGTAAAAGCTCGAGTTCCATCCAATATTTCACCTATACTCAATTTTAGTCGACTAAATGTGTGCAAACAATTTGTCATAATCGATCAGAAATCAATAACGTGAACAAACAAACAAACACACAAACAGACATTCTTCTTTATATATACAGGTTTTGTAGAATTTACAAATTTTTGATTAACAAACTCTACGATTTGAAAGCGAGCAATAGCCACACTTTTCGAAATAAAGCATTTTTATTTCCAACGCGCGAGACTGTTGCCACTCAGAAAAATGAGTTCGAAAATTAGCGCTTTCAGAGTTTTTAATTAATATTTCGGCTGATTAAAGTCGTACAAGGATGGAAATGGTCGAAATGGCTTCCCACGAATTTTTGGAATCGGGAATAATGTATTTAATGTTTGGCAATGCTAATTATTTATCTTTTAAATAATTTTATATGTTTAATATAATAATTATTACTATTTAGTGGAAGTACACGATGCCAGTTAAGCTAGCTTGAGAATAATGCATCTAACAACAGATAGAACGAAACCGCTGTAATCCTTCTCTTATGACGATGCGAAAAATATGATTCATAGTCATACATTTTTCAGTCTGATGCTATATGGAACCCACATAAAAAATTTCCAAAGAAAAGTAAACAAATTCTCTCTCATTATATCAGCAACAACGGCACGCATTTCTTAATAATTTTCGTCTTTCTAATCAAATGGTCGTAAAAGCTCAAGTTCCATCCGATATTTCACCTGTATTCAATTTTAGTCAACTAAATGTGGCAAAAAAGTTATCGTAATTGATCAGATATTAATAAAACGAACAAGCAAACACACAAACAAGCATTCTTCTTTACATATACAGATTTTATAAAACTTACAAATGTTTCATTGACAAACTCTACGATTTCAAAAGCGAGCAGTAGCAACACTTTTAAAAATAAAGTATCTTTATCTCCAACGCGCGAAACTGTTGTCACTCAGAAAAATAAGTACAAAAATTAATATTTTCAGAGACTTTTAATTAATATCTCAGCTGATTAAAGTCGTAAGAAGATGGGAATAGTCAAAATGGCTTCCCACAAATTTTTGGAACCGGGAATAACGTATTAAATGTTTGGGAATGCTTTTTTTTATTTCATCGTAAAACTTGGAAATTTTTTATTAACAAACTCTAGGATTTGAAAGCGAGCAGAGGCAACAACTTTCGAAGCTAAGCAGATTTTCATCTCCAGCTTGCGAGACTGTTGTCACTCGGGAAAATGAGGTCGAAAATTATCGTTTTTCCGAGTTTTAATTAATATTTTTGTAAAAAGGTGGACGTCGACCTTTTCCAGGACCCAGAATAGAAAGTTTGGTGACAATAGCTGTAGTAGTGACTGAGTTATTAGAGGACAACCAAACACACAGACTTTATATATATAAAGAGAGAGAGAGATTAAATAGGATATCTTCACTTGTTATATTGTACTAATAGAACATCTCCATTTGAATAGTTTTAATCCTCTAAATAAGAATGCATATAATATCTCTATGAATACTTATCTAAATATGAATGTATTGTTCATTCGAATTCTATATAATTCACTATGTCAGCCGAATAATCACGCTAGTTTCGATTTTGAATAATTTAATTGCTCAGAGAAGTCATAAGAAGAGATATAAATATTAAAAATTTTTCGTAATTATATCCATGCATATACGAAACAACATAACAATAAAGCTAATGTAACCTAATTTAAAAAGAAAATACTTAATTTAATCGGTGGTCCATAAACAAACAAACGATCAGACTCAGGCAACTCAATTTTCAGAACATTTTAACGTCTTTAGCTATGGCACAGCGCCCCCTATAGGAATAAAAAACGCAAATGACGGAAAATGTTTGAGCAGTCGAATATGCACGTTGTATCATCATTTGAATAATTTGTAATTTGTTTCCTTTTAATGCTTTTTTTTTTATTTTGTGTTGTTTTGTTTTTCCACTGAAGTTACAGAATTCATTCCAAATGCTACGAATTTATGAAGGGGCCCAGTGAAAAAGGAATTTGTGTCTAGTAATTACTGAACATAATGTCTTAAATATAAAAATTAGAACCAAGAACATAAAGATTTAGCCGCAAAATTCACAGCTACAATTAGAGTTATAAGTTACCGCTAAAATACATACATTATTTACTACATATATTAATCAATTAGTCCAATTTATAATAAGAGATATACACTCGTGTGCAAAATTAAGAGAATTTGCACATTATGTGAATTTCTAAAAAACTAATAAGCAGATTTTAATGAAATTTGGTATGAATAATAAAGAGATGCATCATTCAAAAGTAATCTTATGTATACATGATTATTAGTAAAGCTCATAGTGCAGGGATCTCCATACTCTACGGTTCCGAAGTGAAAATGAGTCTAATATTCAGTATGGTCTCATCTGATAATCAGACAGGTCGCGCACGGTGACGACATACTGGAGAGGAGTCAGTTGAGGAATCCGTGTGACAGTCGATCCCATTTCTACAGCAAGGCAGTCTTCAACTCCGAGATGGTTCTCAGAGTGATGAAACTGCCCTTCCAAGAGCATCGCAGGCATTCTGTACTGGGTTAAGGGTATCTGGCTGGCCAGTCAATGCGGGGAATATGCTGACTTTCCAGGTAATAGTCGACCAGTTGAGGCATATGGGAACGAGCATTATCGTCTATTAACAGGAACCCAGAAACAACTGCGTCCCAGAAAAGTCGAACATAGGGCTCGAAGATCTTTTCTATACACCTCATAGCAGTTAGGAAGCCTTTGTCAAACATTTTTGACAAAGGCTTCCTGATTTTCGGCCGACCAACTCAGTGCTTGCCCAAACATTACACCGTCATCACCGAAATCATCTTTTTTTTTTTTGTTATGGGGGAGGAACGGTATCGTTGTGTTCCAGGCTTACTCCAGGTACAGATGCACTGAGAACCAGTGTCCAGAGTGGATTTGTGAAAAGCATAGTGCTCCACTACTCTGGTCAAAGGCGCATAATGTATACCATGCTAAACGCGCCATGCTAATACACCATGCTAAACGCGCTCTCTTGTATCCTGCTGTAAGCGAGGCACAAACAGCGGGCCTTCTGACATACAGAAGTCCTGTTACGTTGCCTGAAATTGCCAAATAATGATCTTCATTCGTCGCTATGGATCTTGGTCGTTCTTGTCCAGGTCATCTCGATATGGATCCAGTGTCATGAAACTGTTTCCGCAAATTGCAGATGACATTGGGCGTTATATTGAGCTCCGTAGCTATCTGAGCTTGTGACTGGCGTGCTTGTAGTCTCTTTGCTCGCGGACCAAATTGCTTGTTTTTGCGTAGAAACTGTAATTTTAATTGTAAAAATTGTTTTTTTAACTGTTTTAACTGTATTTAGTGTTTTATGTTTTTCTGTATTTTACAATTTTTAATGAAGTTTTTTTTTTTGAGGTTTATGTGTTTTTTCGTACCGCGAAGTGAGAACTGAATTAATAGAATGAGAAATGTAAATCTATATAGAAATTCGAGGAAACATATTTAAATGAAATGCCGCAAAAATATGTATAATTTAACAGTCCGTACAAGGAAGTCATGGGGGGTTCACATCAGATTTTTAAGCGTGCATTTAAGAAAATTAATTTAAGATAACTAATTTTATTAGAGAGCAAATAATGGGTTGAGTTACATATATATTTATTTATATAAACAGAGCAATCGAAAAATAGATGACTACAAGTTTTGCTTCCTTAAATATTGTTACTTAATATATATATTACACATACAAATATATTATAATAATATTACGAAGTTTCTCAAATAAAATAGAGTTTATAGCATTAGTGGTAAAACAGTTCTGTTTAATACAAAAATATAAGTTTTTATCGAATTCCCATGGGGTAAAAATATATTTTCGTTTTAATGTTCATTACGCTTTAATAATTTAAATTTAAAAAGCTCCATATGTTTACATATAAAATTCGCTAAGGTATTAGTAATGAGAAGTATCATAGAGCCAGGTACGAATATAAAATAATGAATATTGTTTTACCCATTATGAAATCGTTAATTGCAAAGTAAGCAACATTTGTCTTGCATGTTTTACCGCACCATCAACTTCAGCTGCCAAAGTGCAAAATGGCAGCTGAGGAATGAAGGTTCAGTGAAACCATCGAAACTAGTTCTGTAAAAATTTGCAAATATAACGCTGATTTTTGCTGTTTTACTTCTAAATTAATAGCGCTAAGCTGATTTAGAATATGACAAAGCACTCGAAGTCTATCTGCTTAAGGGAATAGATGCTTACATGGATGACTTTCTAAAGTAAACTAGGCTTGTGTACGCTTTATGAATGGGGTAAAGCACAAAATTTAACGTGTTAAGATAAGGTTATATTTTAGTATAAACCCTCTAACTGCTGTTTTTGAATGCTCAGTATAAATATCTCTTAGAATTTTTGCACCAGAAATATATTTTTCGTAAAACGAACTCACTAAATTAATTATCTTGGTGATTTTTTAAGTGACGTGTTCTAAGTTTAAATGCTGTCAAAAGAAGTAGACCATATTTTTTATTAATCGAGCAAAGTATGAAATGTAAGAAAGAAAAAAAAAAGAGAGAGAGAACTAAGCTTATAAATTACTGGTGTAATATTTCTGCATTTTTCCGTATCTTTTGACTTTTCTTTCAACACTAAGAGAAAACTAGCAGAAGAAAGTAATGTCACTCAGTGTCTTATTTTAGCTGGATAGTTTCTAGAATATTTTTTTAATGAATCCTACATAAATGTTTTGCTTTTTGAAGGCGATATGATTTTTTCGTTTGATAATTTTAATTTTCTGCCATACTCTGTCTGGAATTCGATAGCTGGCTGGTCATGCTTTCCTAGCAGGTGGCGTTTCGTTATTATTATACTGTAGTTATTTTATTCTGTTCAAAAGCATTTTGAAACAAACATGACCAGCTGCACTGGATATTATTCTTATTTAATATCTTTTTGAAAGTAGATATTGCCTAGCTATATCCATTCCCCTTTTCTCTTCCTCTCCCTCTCTTTCTCTCTACATTAGTTCTGTAATGTCAAATTTAATGATGCGGAGAATAAAACTTGAAACTAGAAAGGAAAAATGCCAACGTAAAGTTTAAAATTAGGCAAAACAGGAACCGTTTTTTAGCGCAAACTTTCAATAAAACTCCATTGATTTCGAGAGAAATCAGACACAAGTTTCTTCTCCCTCAGGAGGTAAATTGTGTGAAATGAGAGGATTGACGACTGTATTCATATCGAACGCAATGGGTGACGCAAAGCGAATGCCAACGCAGCTCCGTCTGTCGAGGAAAATAGCAACGCTATGATAAAAATTAAGATATTAAATTTTAAAAACGTGGGGAAGTATTGAACTGGAATTAATATCATTAAGGTAAGGAAAGTAAAAAAAATTATGAATGATTATTAAAGGCGGTAAATTTTTATGAAAGTGGAAAGTTTTAAAAAAATCCATTTCACTAATTGAAGAAGTTTTATGACAAATTTTTCACGGAAAGTCAAAATTGTATTTGTTTGACAAAAATGAATCCAATTATGATTAGCTGTCGGGTATTTGTTTATTTTTCCTTTCCGAAAATAAGATTTCGTGTTAACAAGGAACTAAAATAAGATTTGCCTTCCTAATTTGTTGTTCGGGTGATGTATCTGAAACCACATTGACAAGATTTGCTGTAAATCCTTCAAGAATTAAAGTCAAAGACGGAGTCTTTAAGAATCGAACGATGAACTTTTTATAGGGAAGAAAATGACAAAAATTGAACTTCTGGAGAATCCGTGCAATTTCATAATTGATAGAAGGATTTAATGGAATGACGACAAGGTTTTAAAGTTATTTCTAGCAACAGAATGTCTTCTTTGATGGCAAGACGAATTTTTTTATGAATTTTCTTTATTTCTTTTTTAAAACAACTATGGGAGAAAACCCTTTGTCATTGGCAGCTGATTTCATGTAAATGTACGATCATGTACATATATCATGTAAGATTATTGACATTATGTACATGCAGGATTATTGAGTTCATTAGAAAGCAAAGATTCTGAAGAACAAACTTTAAGAGCGCGAGATATACGTAAGACTAAATAGAAGCCATTTTTTGCTCAGCAGGCTGACATGATTTAGTGTGGGAGAGGAGAAAATAAAAGTTTACTGTGAGCAGTAATGTTGAAATCAAATTCACTGCACATAATTGGAATATCAAGGAAAGGAAGAGGATTGCCAGATTCGCTTTCAAAAGCGAACTGGATAGCTGGACCAGTTGAATTCCTAACAGATAAAACATAGAATAAATCGTCCCTTCTACTAGTAAGAAGAGCATATGTGCCATCTACGCAGCGAATCCAGAGCCAAAAAATTGCTAATCTTTCATTTTAGTGATGATAACAATTTTCCTGATGATAATTGCTTACTTTTCTGTTACTGGATATTACTAGCTAAACTAACTTGGAAACACAGGAAGAATTGTATATTGTTTAATCACTAAGTAATGTATTACGTAAAGCTATTTATTTTAACAGAAAACATGAACTGAAAACATTATTAAATTCATCATTAAATAATGTTCGCATTAAATTCTGTTTCTTTTGCAATTACTGTGTGATCTCATATACTGACGTCAAAAGAGTCCATCGGCAAGGTTTTGCTTTGACTTACTGACGGTTCATTCGATACAGAAATCCTACGCATGACAATAACAACAATGGCAAAAAAAATAGTTTTTAACTCCTTTGGTGGCATGGTCTTTTATGTAGGATAACATCTACAACCAAATAAAATAGAACTATAATGATGAGATTTTGCAGTCGCAGATGTTGGCCGTTCGAAGGCTCAGTGGATTTGTTGGAACGAAACATGTTTTAGTTGGACTAGTTAATCGACTTGATCTGAGGCTTCAAAATACTTTTCCCTTGATAAGTTCTGCTTAAAGCTTTAAATAAAAGAGATTAATGAATGATTTTGGTGCTCATATGATTCCATTTTCCTTTTTTTATATGCATTTTCGGTTCAAATATTGTTTTTTAATTTTTTTTTTCTTTTTGCAGTGTATTTCGAAATAAAAGGAATAGGTTGCCTTCAGGAATTCTTAAGGCATTTTCTAAGTATT
>KK121085.1:529694-558204 GCA_000611955.2 Stegodyphus mimosarum
TATATATGATTTATTTTAAATGTAACTAATACACTCAAAAAATCACACATTTAAGAGCCTAGCTTCAGTCAACGACATCTATGAAAAGCTTAAATTGTATAAAAGCCTGAATTTTTTTTTCTGGTACATGAGACTCCAGAAACTAGATTAAATCTTTTGTTTTTATAGTGTGATGTCTCGAGTTCGTCAACAGGGCATTTATCATCACATATCGCAAGTAGAAAGATACAAAATCTTCCAACTCAGAGAAGTGATTTGTCACTCCAGCAAATCACTAACACGCCTGGGACGAAATGTCAGTATTATTTAATGTGAATGATATGATCGAGAGAACAATGATGGAATAGGATGATAGCAAGCGATGACTAGAGGCAAACTACTCAGACGGATCATCGGATTAAAAAATGAAGTATAATAATATTAACTCTTCTGCCTTAACTCATATTTGAGATTGTATTGATTTGATTGTGGAACCAGTGGTACGGTCATTCCTATAAGCTGTCCCAAGAGCCTTTTATCATCACAGCAATTTGGGTTGTATGTTATTCGTGCTGCTATAAATAGCCTGCATGGACTCGACATGCTACTGTGGCCTGACGCATCTCCATACTTATCTCCCTTTGAGTATGCATAGGTCATAGCTATTCTGTTACTGCAACAAGAAGAACTAACTTTCAGTATTAATGCTTAAAATGTGCCCAGAGGCTTTGCAGCAATTCAAAATACTAATCTTTGTCTCTTGTGCCGTCTGTTGTAATAATCGCGCCTCCCATTTAATACCCTCGTTGATGGTAAGGCATGTAAGTGCGTCTGTCTCGTCCATAGGTGGTCATATTGTTGCGAAAAATTCGGCGGTTGCGCCTGTATGTAAGCTTTCCGGCATAGCACTAGGGTTGCCATAAAATAGTGTATGGTAGGGTTGCCAGATTGGCGACTTTATCGCCCATTTGGCGACCAAATTGGCGATATCCCATGGTCCAATCGGGAAGCTTCTAGAATAACTTCCTGTCGAGATATTTCTCGAAACGTGTGGAACTTAAAGAAAAACTATATAAACCCTTGCGTTTCTGAGAGCAGTAGCAAGTTAGTTGCGAGCATTGTGAAGTGTTGAGAGCAGTGTGATTAGTTGTGAGAATAGCTGCTACGCGAGAGTTCTGTGAACGGAAAGCAATCGAGATAGTGCTTTGCCGTGAAGCTATCTTTACAGTATAGCTTGACAGTGGATTGGTGATTGTTCCACGGTGTTTTATTATAAGTTTAGTGTTGCCGTGAAGCTACCTTTACAGTTACAGCCTGAAGCTGTGTTGCTGATTGTTTCAGCGTAGTTATTGTAGATTTTCGACGCTTGTAAAGGTAATTTTGGAACTGTGCTGTAAATAGCGATTCTTGTAAATAAATTGTGCTTTTTATTGTTCTGCATCGTGTTTTCATCGGATACTCTCAAATCCACGAACCCGTAAAACGTAACAATATTATATACTGAATAAATCGAGATTATTTAAATATTTTGTTTCGAAATTTTGGTCGTTTTCATATGATTAATATGTCTATGGATCTGCTAAATTTCAAAATTTCTGTGACTTATTCTTCTTGGTGTTGTAATTTTACTAGTAATTTTTGGTATTAAATTATAATATAAAGTTTGCAGATTTTTAGTTTTCATTACTATGATAAAAATTTATCTTAAAATGGGTTTTCCCCTCCAGATAATTTTCAGTTTATAGAATTTATTTTTTTATCCCGCCCCACATAAATTCAAATGGAACTTTTGGATCTTGTACTGTCTGTTGTTAACAATCTCATTTCTAATTTTGTTTATTTTGATATATATGCTCACTTTTTATCTTTTCGAAAGTAAACTAAAATGTCAAAACTATGAATTACAATGTTGTTCTTGTTGTCTTGTCCACATATTTCATGGAAAATGGTTGCCAGAGTCTCAAAGAGGTTGGACGTCTACTTCCACCCCAATTTTGAAGAAGAGCACCCTGGGGGTGGATGAATTACAACGTCTGGTGGACTTGCATATGTTTACCTTCGAACCTTGAGCACTAACAGAAGGCTTTAAAACGACTTATCGAAGGTTATGCATACAAGAAATTATTTAATCTAATCTATTTAATCTTTAATTCTAAAGAGGGATCGTAAATCGATAAATAAATCTGAGCCACTTCGTGTGGAAGTTTCATGCTGAAGTTTCATGCTAACAACAGCCTCCTTCCTCGCTGTGGTACAATAGTTTGTAAAATAATGCTTTGGACAAAGAAATACGTGCAAAGAGAAGTAAATCGCTCTCAGAAGCTTTTCAATTTTTCAAGTTAGTTTTATATCGCGAATAACGTGTTTTTTTTTTTTTTGTTTTTTTTTTACTAAATCGTTCAAGAGTCTCAGAAGTTTCATTCGTAAATATTGCTGTTTTTCTTAGGAAGCATAGGGGTGTTTTAGTTAAGATTTATTGATATAATTAATTAGTTATCCTTTGTTATGAAGATTGGAAGTTTTTGTAGAATTATGCGTATGTAATATGGCTACCGTATCATTTCCAGCATTCACATATGATAAAGATTTATTGCTTTTATACTTCATTAGAGAAAAATGTCTGCAAACAGAATGCTGGGGCGAGCTTTTAAAGAATAAAACCTCGGGGCCCCAAGTGATTCATTATAAAAGTCTAAAAAAGCGTTTAGAACGGCAAGAGAATAAGAAATATAATCTTGTTCCACAGTAAGCATTTGACAAATTACGTGGTAGCAGATCGCGAAATTTTTTTCTTTCTTGTTCTCTCTGCCCACAGTGTATTTTTTATTAAATAATTACATTAAAAAAAGTCCTTTCTTAAATGTTCCATAATCTCACAAGCGTTCGTGATAAGAAGCGAAATAAAAAACAAAAATGTTTCCGTCGAGGGCTTTCTGAAGAGCTCGGTTGTGTACATTTGCAGAGATCTCTCTGAAGTCAAGTGGAGAAAGGAGATAATCTTCTCTATATTTATCTCTTTCGAATTCGAGATTTTAATGCAATTCCAAGCGCCGTAAATTGAAATTTCAAGTATGGACTAGCGATGGAATCTATAATTTATGTTAGTGCGGTTTGGTAACAATTCCTTCTCACGATCCGTTGGGAGATTGTTAAATTAATGGTGGAATAAATTTATTCTGCTGTTATTCTGTGCTCTTAAAGTTCCCGAAAGCGCGAAATTAGAATAAATTCATAGTTTAACACTTTTTTCTTTCGCAAAATAACTAAAAATTTACAAAAAAAGTAAAAATCTACAAAAGCAAAGGCAAAATGCAAATCCTTTTCGAAATATATATTATTTTTAAAAGCTATTCTACGAGATTTCAACTGCAGTTGCTTTGGTTTGCTAAATTTTAAGCAAAATAATAAATTTATGATGTTTCTCGAATTTCCACTCGAATTCTTATTTGTCTTAATTAGGTTTCCAGTGGCTGAATGTGGAATAAAATGTCACCAGCTCCTACGTAATGTGAATATATTTGGTAAATTTAAAGTGCAAAGGCCATAGTTACTTTAAACGTAAACTTAAGCGACTGCGAGGAAATTCTTGAATAAATCTCATGAAACGTTAATGTTTTAAAGCTTTTTTTTACAGCTTTTTTTACTGAATACCCTGTATTTTAAATTGTTTTCAAACTTTATAAATACGTAATGATCTCAGTTTCTCTGAAGTCAATTCAAAGTCTTAAATATTATATTATTTTCGGTTCTGTTATCGTAGGTTAGGAATGTACATCTAGGCTTAGAATAATAATTATTCCTTTATCATGGGTAGAAACAATTACAGTAAAACTTCATTAACACGAATCTCAAGGGCTCGATAAATTAATAGTTCCTGTTGAAAAACGTCGTGTTAACCGAAGACCCAAATTTTAATTTTTTCTTCACATAAGCCATTTACAGTACATAGTTATATAATACTACGATATAGTATTATGTATGTCGTCATGGGAAATATTACATTAATTATTGTTCAGTAACTTGGAAAAAAAATAGCTCACTGATCACTAACTTCACGGCCAATGGTACTCATGGCTTTCCTAAAACTAGCAGTTAATTCGGATGTTGCAGCAAAACGTTCTAAGATGTAAAAGGCATGTAACATTTCCCGGCGGTTGGGCAGAATGATATTGTCCCCCTCACTTTCTTCTGATGACACTTGTTGCACCCCAGACACAACTGCTTGTACATCAGATTCCACTGCAATATGCACGGCAACATCATCATCTACACTAACAAACTCCTAGAAACTCATCATTGATGTAATGATCGCGATTGTCGAGGAATGGTATTCCGCTTCAATTAAGCGGAAAACAAAATTTCTGAACGCAGTTCTAGCAAAGAAGCAACAGAAAAAAATTCTGATATAAACACCACATGACTTCCTTATACGGCCTATTAAATTATATACATGTTTTGCTGCAATTCATGTAACGTTATTTCCTCGAATTTCATTACAGAGATATATTTCTCATTCAATTCATTCAGTTCTCATTTCGCGGCAAAGCAACTATGCATAAAAACTCAAAACAGCTTCATTAAAAATTGTAAAATACAGAAAAATATAAAACACTAAATACAGTTAAAACGGTTAAAAAACAATTTTTACAATTAAAGTTAGAGTTTCTGCGCAAAATCAGACAATTCGCTCAGCGGGCAAAATGTCAGATACTGAAAGTTTATGTTTGGTCACACTCTGCAAAAAGACACTGAAGGTGCAGAAACTGAATTCACTGTTCTACGAAAGAGTTTCAAATGTAAACAAATGGCAGCCACGTTAGGCTTTAAACAACTTTCAAATTGTTGATAATTCTACAGTTACTGCATGCACATTAACTAAAGGCATCAAAACCTTAACCGGAACATAAAAACAGCGTAATTCAATGATATTTAAAAAAAATGTGCACAATTTACCAATATATAAGAATAAAAAAACTGAGCTCATGTGAACGGGTTAAGAGAGTAAGTATACACTTATTTGATTGGACAGGAGGCATTTGCATTAAAACGTTACTTAACATGGAGAGATCTCGAATCCAGGAGAACAGATGAATTTAGGGGGGGGAGAGCATAAAATTTAGAATCGTTAATTTTGCGGTCGCCAATTATTTTTAAAGCAGCTATCGTATTTTGTTATATCTTATATGGAGACTTTTGGTGCGACTGATTGCAACCAAAAAAAAAAAAAGAGGTTCACAACTACATGTTATAACAGTCCCATATACAAAATTTCAACTTTCCGAGGCTGCTCGTTTCTGAGTTATGTGAGATATATACATACGTTAGTACGTACAGAAGTCACGAAAAAAATCTCTTCCAAATACATTTTAGTTTCATTTTTCAATCTATTTTACTAAAGAGTCCTTTATTCTGTCCGTACGGACAGATGGCAAGCAAAAACATCGTTTAAATGGATTTGAGAGCGGTCAAAATGGATATTTTCTTTGAATATGATACCTAAAACGTTTCGCGATTACAGTACTTCCTTTACTTCATACAAGGAAGTAAAAATATGAAAAACTTTGAAAATTCGTGTTAAATAATAAAATCTAACGACGTAACGCCCTTAAAAGACAGTTCATAATTCGTGCTAATCGAAATTCGCATTAACCAATAAAATTTCCTATAAAATTACATACATCGCTGCCGTGACCGAAATTTTGTTCATGTTAATCGCGAGTTCGTGTTAAGGGAGTTTACTGTAATTTTAACATATCCTAAAATTCCTGTCGAATGTATTTAATTATAGAGTTGATGAGAGAACGACTTTTAACGGTTCTTGAAACGATTTGAAATTCACGTTAGAAGCCTCTTTACCATAGTTTTCCAATATTTCTAATCACGTTTCATCTCGGATGGTCCACATATGCCTAGAAAATTGCTAATTTTAATACTTTTATCATTTTATGCTGTTGAAAGTATTAAACTTACCTCTTAAATTAGAACATTGTACCAGTACTTAACAAAAGTGATTTAAAAGCAACAAGATAAGCGACATATATTTCTTAATACTGTTAGTAAAACGTTTGTATTAATTATCTCTATGTATAAATAAGAAAGTATGTGTGTTTGTTCGCGATTAACTGCCGTCACTTGGCTGATTATATTGTAATCTGTATATGTAAAGAAGAAAGTCTGTGTGGTTGTCGTCTAGTAACATAGTCACTATTATAGTTATCGTCACCAAACTTTCTATAATTCTTTTCTGGGCCCTAGAAAAGGTCAACTCCACTTTTTTCCAAAAATAAATAAATAAAAAAGCTAAAATCAGAGATATTAATTAAAAAATCGGAAAAACGATAGTTTTCGCCCTTATTTTTCCGAGTCTAGCAAGCTGGAGACGAAAATCTGCTTTATTTCGAAAGTTGTTGCCACTGCTCGCTTTCAAATCCTAGAGTTTGTAAATAAACAATTTCCAAGTTTCACGACAAAATAAAAATAGCATTGCCAAACATTAAATACATTATTCCCGATTCCAAAACTTTGTGGGAAGCCATTTCGACCATTTCCATCCTCGTACGACTTTAATCAGCCGAAATATTAATTAAAAACTCTGAAAGCGCTAATTTTCGAACTTATTTTTCTGAGTGGCAACAGTCTCGCGCGTTGGAGATAAAAATGCTTTGTTTCGAAAAGTGTGGCTATTGCTCGCTTTCAAATCGTAGAGTTTGTTAATGAAAAATTTGTAAATTCTACAAAACCTGTATATATAAAGAAGAATGTCTGTTTGTGTGTTTGTTTGTTTGTTCACGTTATTGATTTCTGATCGATTATGACAAATTGTTTGCACACATTTAGTCGACTAAAATTGAGTATAGGTGAAATATTGGATGGAACTCGAGCTTTTACGACCATTTGATTAGAAAGACGAAAATCATTAAAAACTGCGTGCCATTGTTGCTGATGTAATGAGAGGGAATTAGCTTATTTTTGTATCGAAATTTTTTATGTGGGTTCCCTATCGCATCAGACTGAAATATGTATGCCTATGAATCGTATATTTTGCATCGTTATTAGAGAAGGATTACAGCGATATCGTTCTCTCTGTTGTTAGGTGCATTACTCTCAGTTTAACTTAACTGGCATCGGGTACTTACTTCCGCAAGTTATAGCTAAGAAAAGACTTTTCTAGTGCCATACATTATGTGCCTTGCATAATTTGTTCATTAGAATATAAAATTCAGTTGACTTTTAGTTTCTTTTGACATTTCCTGCTGTTATTATATATTTTTGCAGAAAATTTTATTTAAGTGCAAAAGTCAGATGATGATTTTAAACTTGAATAATATTTTCACCTTACAATTAGAGAAATTTGTAAAAACCAGCTCATTTAAACTTGCGTTCTTTTCTATGCAATATTTGCTGGCTTGTTAAAACTTTTTTCCATTAGAAAAAGTTTATGGCTTGTAAACTTCTGTACGGAAGTTTGCAATTTTTTAAAAAAATTATAGTAAGATAAATATGACTCTGGCTTAATGCATAATAGTTAAAACCCCTTAGAGTTTATAAGGATTGAATGGATTATTTATGCAAGATTTTGAAACTTATGGCCAAACATTAACGGCTTGTTTACGCGGAGGAGGAAACATCGGCACAATCATACAAATTAGCTTTGGTTTACATATTTACACTTCCTTTGTAAATAAGGGTGTGCCAGCGGCTGAACGCTTAAGACGCTGAAGACTGGTGGGTTCGGTTCCAGGCGAACGGGTTGGCTGCATGGCTGTTTTCGTGGTTTTCCCCGTGTTTCCAGTTAACGAGCGAGTTTCCTTTCAGCCTGTCCTCCATGAAGGCATTTCTTCCCTTTGGCAGATAGCCCTAGTGTTCTTTGCCGCGATCAAATAAACTAAATCCTTTTGCAAATAAACCACCTTTTTTCCCCCCAAATTATTTGCAATAGCGGAATTATTTGAGCAAACCGCTTCATTAATAATATAGTAGCGTAAAATACTTAAATAATATAACCTGACATAAATAGTATAAATCTGAATTTAAAAGAAAATCAATTTATTCTATTTATAAAAGCATAATAAACGTTTCATCTGCCTTTCTCAGTTTCTGAAGTCATCTTAGTATCGTATGAGTACTTACTTACATTCTTACATCGCCGCAGTTGTCGTACTACGATCCTTTAGCTCACAATGTTCCATGTTAGGATTATGCATGTTATAGATTATTTGTGTATCGACTCAGAAAAGGAATAATAAAAACAGCTTTCGAAATTGATACGTACGGATGTGCGAAGTTTTAGAGTAAACTTAAGATTTTCCTCACGGTTTCGTTGATAAGCCCTTGGAATTAAGTTTAAAGCCTAATGCTAATATGTACCTGAAAAATATAATCTCGGATATCGTAAAAGAAGGAAATGCCGAAGAAAAAATAATTTAGGTATTAGTAAATTCATTTTTAATATTTAGGATTTTTAGTATCTTAGTGAATAAAATATGGAAGGGTGAAGCTTGACTAAATAATATTTTATTTAGTGAAGCCATAATAGAGGGTTATAAGAAGAAGAAAAAAAAAATAAGAAAGTAAAGATAGACATGCTACTGGGATGTAGAGACAAGTTTCTAGAAGCTGTTTCTAAATTAGGAGATAGTGAGTTCGAACTTAATGGAGTCATATATGTTTGCGCACTGCTCTTCATACAGTCTAATAAATGTCAGCTTGATGGGAATGAATTGAAATTTGAAACATCTGGATAAAGTTAGGATAAACGTGTGTACAATTGTGGACATAGAAGAGGATGATGTAAGAGTTGGTGAGATTTTTTTAATTGATAAAAGGCGAGCTAGAACTTTTAATCTCGCTTTTTACTTCCTTGTGCGAAGTAAAGGAAGTATTGTAATCGCGAAAATTTTCGAATGTCATATTTCAACGAAAATATCCATTTTGACCGCTATCCATTGCAATTTAACGATGTCTTTGCGTAACATCTGTACCTAAGGACAAAGTAAAGGACTTTTTATCCCAAAACAGGTTGCAAAAAGATTTAAAATGCATTCAGAAGAGACTTTTTTCGTGAAGTCTGTACGTACGTAGGTACGTATATATGCATATAAATATATACCCACTCTATTACTCGGTTCCGTGAGCTCAGTTTTTTTTATTCTTGTATATTGGTAAAGTGCGCATTTTTTTGCTTTAAAATGATTGAATTACGTTGTTTTTATGTTCCGGTTAAGGTTTTTATGCCTTTAGTTAATCTGCATGCAACAGTTGTAGAATTATCAACAATTTAAAAGTTGTTTAAGTGCGGCTGAGCCTATTTTTTTGGCCATAGCATTTATATTCATTTGAATTTGAAACGTAGCAGAATAAAATCAGTTCCTGTTGCCTTCAGTGTTTTTTTGCCCCGTGTCTTTTTTGCAAGTAAGCTTTCAGTTTTGTGCACCGAAAAATCTGCCTTCTTGCCCGCTGGCCAAATTGCTTATTTTTGCATAAAAACTCTAATTTGAATTGTAAAAAAAATTTTTTTTAAATTGTTTTAACTGTTTTTGGTGTTTTACATTTTTCTATTTTTTTTCAATTTTTCTATATTTCTATATTTTTCAATAAAGGTATTTTGAGGTTTGATGCATTTTTGCCTTGTCGCGAAGTGAGAACTGAATTAATTGAATGAGAAATATATCTCTAATGAAATTCGAGGAAATAAGTTTAAATGAAATGCAGGAAAAAATGCGTGTAATTTAATATTCCGTACAAGGAAGTCATACGGCGTATACGTCAGATTTTTTATTATCCATATCTTCCGATTATCCTGTACACTAATGTATTAGTTAAAGTATATAACACAGACTTAATTATACTCCTTTTCATTAGCTTTAAAAAAAAAGAATAAAAACTTAAAATGAAGGGGGGAAGAAGAGAGAAAGAAAAGAAACACATTTGCAGATGCTAAAAAACTTCCGCTAGTCGCATTTCCCTCTACCATGAATGGAAATGTTTGAGTCATTCACGAAATCGCCGACGGTCCGTTAGTACTTTCGCAATGTGACACCAAGAACCAGTAGCGTTCAATTCCAGAATTTCATGAGCGGGACCGCGCAAAAATTTAAAAAGTGCAACCTAAGATAGCAGTAACATAACTGTTTGCAATCGTATTTTATACAATGCAGCTACTGGCTACCTGTAAGCTGAAGAAAATTTACAGGTTGGAAATATTACATTTTCTCGGTTAGGTATAATAAATTATAAATTTTATAACATTTTTAGGTTAAAGTTAAGAACCCATTCATTCATTTAGATGGCAGCATCTGAAGATACTCTTAAATTAGCTGTTCTTTATCTTGATTTGTCGAAACGTAATAATAAGGAACATTGCATTAATAATTTATAGAAAAAAAAATCTGAAAGCTTTCAGATTTTAAATTACGCCCAAAGGGGCGTTTTTTTAACGTTTTACGGGTTACCTTTATTTATTAAATATCATGTTCTTCGCACTTAAACCATAAAATTCAATTCAACAGCAATATCGCAAAATAATTTTAAAATGAGCATATCTTTAAAATATCCTATGCACAGTCTGGCGTGCTGGAGATAAAAAAATTTTTTCGTACAATGTTGCCATTGCTCGCTTTGAAATCGTTGAGTTTGTTAATAAAAAAATCCGCTAAAGTTGTACAAGGTATGAAATAGATAATAAAACAAATTCCAAATTTGGGCTTCCACAGGCCCATATTTAGAGTGGAAATGTACGTTGTTCAAAATTGGATGGGTTTAAGTACCGTCGTTTCATCACAATGCGAGAAACATATATACATTTATGCAGATTCTTCATTACTTAATTTCTTTAAATGTAATACAGGGCTTTAATATTTGGTGGCAACAATTTGAAAAATGAACCGACATTTGTAGTGAACCAACGAAAAATGCCAAAACGAAATGAATTGTTCTTCAGGGTAAATTGCACCTTTGGACTAAAAAGTAAAGGAAACTATTTAGGAAGCGTTTAGTTCATAATTATAAGTTTAAAATTCTTGAACAATGATGAAAATCATTGATACAATATTTGCGTGCTCTGTCAGTTTAATTGCGTGCTTTGTCAGTTTATATCATTAAGGTAAAAAGGTAAAAGTATATTTCAAATAGCGAACTTTCTAAAATCTCCAGTCTCCCGTTGAAACTGGCGGATCACGAGCTACTGATCGAACTTGACGTGTTTTTGAGCCGATGACAAGAGCTCATCAGGACGTCACTCATAGAGAGAGGAGTGGTCTATTCTCACGAAAGTTGGGAAAACTTCGTATTTATCATTCTTGTAGTGTATCTTGTTTCTTTTCCCGTAAAATTTAATGTGAGAATCTAAGAAATACTATAAGCATATTAAATTTCTGTCTATCAGCTGACTTGAAGTGAGAAGACCATTTTTTTTTTTTCCTCTCGAAATGCTTGGGGCTTTTTCTTTTAAAATCTACGATAAGTAAAGGCTTCAGTAAATGTGCTTCTATGAGTGGGCAAACTAGCATGTAACTTATTCATCCTTTTTGCATATAAGATGTCTTGTCTAGTTACTAGACTACTAAAAAATAATATACAAGGTCCCCGATTTACGATCGTGCCAAAGCGATACTCATTCACCAAAAATCTCTTCTTGAATTTTGAGCTTTTTTATTTCCTCCAGAGAAATAATATGAGGTACGGCGTGATACGTGCGGAGCACACGATAGGAACTGACAGTTAGATAGAGCATGCTTTTCTTATACAGCAACACATAACAAAAAGAAAAAAAAAAAAAAAAAAACTTAAAAAAAAAAAAAAAAAAAAAAAAAAACTTGCTTTACTTCTTGAAAACATTATGTCTTCTAAATAATTTTTTCATAAATTTTTCGTATCATTAATTAATTTTTCGCAGGCATTAAATTGCTTTAAAAATCAAAAAGGTAAAGAAAAGGGCTAGAATATAAAATTCTAAAATAATCAAGTAACAATACACAGATTAATTACATTAATAAAAAAAATTAAAGCTTTCAGATTTTATATTATGCCCAAACGAGCGTTTTTTTCATTTACAGACACATACACGTTTCGAGAGCATTTAGGCTAACGCTACATTGTGCTAAAAATATTTAAAAACATCATATCTTTCGAAAGTCTCGCGAGTTGAAGACAAAAATGTTTTATTCTTTACAGTGTTGCCACTGCTAGCTTTGAAACTGTTGAGTTTTTAATCAAAAATTCGCTAAAGTTTTACAAAATATGAAATAGACAATAAAACAAAATCGAAATTCCGAATTCGGGCTTCCAGGTGTCCATGTTCGGGTGGAGGACTACGTTATTCAAAATTTAATGACTCTAAGCTTTTTAGGTTAGATAAGATACCGTTGTTTTTTCACAATGCGAGAAACATACACACATTCATGTATATTCTTCATTATTTAGTTTCTTTAAATGTAATACAGGGCGATAACATTTGGTGGGGAAAATTTGAAGAGTGATTCCACGCAAAATGCCTTTTCGAACCCTTCTGGGATTATAAATCAGTTAATGATTGAAGTTACTTGAAGAGAGCTTTAATATTTTTTTCCCAACACCTACAAAAATTGTTTCATAGTTTGCAGCCCTGCTCTGGGAGCGATTGTTCGAAACGATCACCGAATATCAATATGCCATTGTCTTCTACTTGCTATTTTCGAGCCATATCAGAACTTAAGAGGAACTGATCACTTTGTTACTGTAGTAATTCTCCACCGTTGCTAATGCAATTAACGCTACAAAAAAAGTCTATATTACTAACTTAATTAATAAATTTAACCTTATTTTTCCCGTTCAATACACTGTTTCTTAACTTAGATGAATTATTATACTATTACTACATATTTATGATTATAAATTAAACTGTATATTATTTAATTTAGTCCAGCTCCAAATAATGTGATGTAAAGTAATGTAAATTTTCTGAATTTATTTAAAATGTTTCTATTAATGTCTAAATCAGTTAATTAAATTATCTAAGCTTATTAGGTTAGATAAGGTTATTTGGTATATATTATTAGATACTTATAATGTTAATATAATATTGGACACTTAGGAGTTTACGACGGACAAATATTAATTAGGAGGTAACCCTACCTTAAATCAAAGAGCATATATACATAAAAAAGTTCAGGAAAAATAAATTGTAACATTTTTTAAACAATAAAGAGAAAACCATAGAGCACTTACTGTGGCGAAAATCGAAACTGCTAAAAATTGCTCATGAAATGCATAATGAATAATATACAAGACGAGAGGAGCACGATTGTAAATATTTTATACTGAGGTATGCAAACCACTTAGTGCGGGAGGGTGGGGAGATAATGGAATTCCTCAAGCTGGATTTGCAACGACAGCTTCTCACAAAGGTGTTACGCTGTTAGCATTCTTTCTTTGTGGTTTAGCATAATTTCATGGGCATAAAAAGAAGAAATAGAATATACCATGGAATCTTGAAAATACATATATAATGAGGGGGTGGTAGATTTTTGGTAAGCAGTGAGAAGAAAATGAAATTGGAAAGGATAAAGAGAATAGAAACAGAATGCATTTTCTTTCTTATTCAAAAAGCTGTGTTGTTAATTAATTTCAGTTGTTATCCATGCATACATTTTTGACAAATATGTATTTATGCAAATATATTTTTGCTTAAACTTCTTTATTTTTTCCTATAACTAAAAATAATAATGAAAGCGATAAAAAAAAGTTTGTCAGACTGAATCTTTCACATTAAAAAACGAAACAAAAAAAGGTGGAAGAAATGTCGCTTTTACTAGCAAAGTTTAGTTTTGAGTAATAGTATGATGCAGTCTTTGCTGACATCTTGTAAGTTATGTCGTAATCAAATAGAAAAACAGAAGTTTTAATTTCACCATTGTTAGACTTCTTAGTGTTATATAAACGAGACTTTTAAATTAATGTGGACTATTTCTGCACTTACCTCAATTATTCCACCATAAACGGAACTAGGTTTCCCAAGACGTGCAACTATACTGTGAAATCCGTAATTTTAAAAGTAGCAAAATGTTTTGGATAGTAAGAATGTCTGAATTAAGTAAATTAGCAAATATTTTGAATCTTTTAGTTAATGTAGCTATTTATTAACATAACAAAGTCGGCCAGCCGGTATGCGGAATGGCAAACCGCACATTGAGTTGATCAATGTTAATGAATTTCGCTTACTGCGCATGCTCAGTGGTGTACCGTTGGCGTGGAAGGAAATGTTGGCGGCTAAGCATAAGCAAGCCTGCAGAAGCTTGTTCCTAAAGTTAGGTCTTACCGACTGTTTACAATTGTAGTACCACGGAAATTTTTTTGTGCATATTGTATTTGCTTCTGTTTCATTTCATTTTGGTTTGTTTTGTTCATAAACATTATATTTAATATCAATTATTTATAATAATTTCTTTGACTTAATTGCAATACTCGATTGCTTTTATTCCTCAGTAGTATAACCAATAAACACTCAGCTAATATATCTTGTAATGTTTCCTGTTTTGTAATCCTTCTTGAACGAAAATTTGTGTAGTTTACAATCGATACTTACAAGTAATGAAGCAACTTACAACCTAACGAGTTTTAAAATCCCGAACTATTTACGATAGCAAAGAACAGACAACAGAATATCAACCATATACTGAATTTATCTTCTTTTAAAATTACGCCAAAGTCGTAATTGCGCCAAATTTCTCTGTACATGCGCAGTATGTGAAATTCGTTTAACATTGATCAACTAAATGTGCGGTCTGCCATTACGCAGCCGGTATAGGGGTTAGTGACCCTGACTGCTGTAACGATGGGTCTGGGCTCCAATCCCGGAGAAGGCATGGTTATAACTTTTCGTCCCTTCCTAGGAGGCAGCGATAGCCACCTATCAGGCGCTTCCATAAAGAAACGGCCACCATTTCCGGCCCTTCTACTGGCGCAAAGCTAATGGCTATTAGTAAAGTGCCATTAAAAAAATTAACGTAATAATTCTTGTTGAAAAACTTTTATACTAAAAAGGTTAGAAAAAACGTTTTTAAAACAATTAGGCGCACAATATTTGTTTCCTCCCCCCAGAAGGAAACCTAAGTACTTTTTCTGGTCTTCAAGGACTTTTGCCCCCCCCCCCGATTATTGTTGTTGACTGACTGTACAAATGTTCACTGATTTTAATAGCAGTAAATTGGGAAAAAAACTGAAATGTTTCAGATTTTAAATTACGTCCAAAAAATTTAACATTTTGTCTGTTACCTTTATTTATTAAATATCATGTTCTTCACGCTTAAACCATAAAATTCAGTTCAACAGCAATATCGCAAAGTAATTTTAAAATGAGCTTATCTTTAGAATTTCCGATACACAGTATCGCGCGATGGAGATAAAAATGTTTTTTTCTGTACGACGTTGCCATTGCTCGCTTTGAAATTCTTGAGTTTCTTAATCAAAAATTTGTTAAAGTTTTACAAAATGTGAAATCCATAATAAAACAACTTCCAAATTTCAAATTTGGGTTTCCAGATGCCCATATTCGAGTGGAAACGTTCAATATTCAAAATTAGATGCCTTTAGGTACCGCTGTTTTATCACAATGCGAGAAAAATGCATACATTTATGCAAATTCTTCATTATTTAATTTCTTCAAATAGAATGCAGGGCGATAATATTGGGTGGCAACAATTTGAAAAGTGAAACAACACTTTCAGTGAATCGACGCAAAATGCCAAAACAAAATTAATAGTCCTTTTGCGCAAATTACCTCTTTGGACTAAAAAAAAAAATATAGTGATGTTACAATAATGTCAATATTTTCATTTCCGTGAAGAATAATGCAACAATCTGAAAAAATATTACAAGGGATTTTTCTGTATTTTTAACTTATATGGACGCTCTGGAAAGAATAAAATAAATGAGATGAAACAGCTCGCATTGTGGAAAAACTGCAGCTGGAGAATGCAAAAATTATCTAAAAATAAGCTGAATTTTCCATAGTTTTGCATAAATGTAATAATTCGTAGTTTCCTAACTGCAAATTAGAGGACCATCAAAGATCAAATTTAGATTGGAATTATTTAATTACGTAATACTTTTGATGAGAAATGGATATGTCTTATTATACAACGGGAGTTTTACATACATCGAGAATAGAGATCCAATCATCAACTTTGTGTATTGCTAATATATTTGTCTCATGTACTATCCTGAAAGCCATTCTGTTCTTAACCTAACATCGCCAGGATAGGGAGTCTAAATTACTTACCTTTACATTCTAATTTGACAATTGACGCTGCGTTTGAAACTGTTTAAAAACCTGAGTCCACAGATCATCAAAAAGCACGATTTCTATTTCAAAAATAAAATTACTCTTTGTTATACCGCGAGATTCAATAAGGGACCGAAAAGCCTCGGTTTGGTCATGACTTTTATACAAAAGACATATTATCTTTTGCAGAAAATCCATAAATTACTACCAGATCTTCAATTATCTTTCTTCTTTTGGTTGTAAAATTTTGAATACTCATAACTTCATTTACTATACTGCTTGCAGACGTGCATCTCTAATATCTTGCATAATAACTTTACATAATATTTTTCTGTAAATAATAACATAAGCACAATTCTTGATATAGCCATAATTTAACCGCCGTCAACTTCATCAGTAACCCTCGAGGTCGAAGTGACGTCACTAGGCAAGGTCACGACGCCGGTTCGTGGCGGGAAAGAAGAAAACCGCAGTATGAGAAAAGTGACAGTTGAGAAGACCACTTCTTAATCATCCTTCATTAACCGTCGCCACTTCATCTGGCAGCTCCTTCATTCACTTGCAGCACGGAAACACCAGTTTCTACGCGGTATGTGCTGTGAAAGGACAAGATGCTACGCTCTTATTTTGGTAGCATTCATTCGTTTGTGATATGGATGAGCTTCGTGATTGAAAGCCCAGTGAATAGTTTTCTTGCGTGAAGAAGTGGAATGCATTGTTTACCAAGTTTATTTATTTGTTTTCCATGCCATTGTGGAACAGCGTAGATCATTGTCGAATATACCTCTTGGAACATCATCTAATTAGTATTTGTTCAATCAACGAACCATTATTTAGTAGCTGGGAAGCATAATCATCTTAAACATCTATTGCTAAAACAAAGATAAAAGATCGTGGGTGATAGTTTTGTTTCTGTGTTGTGATTCTAGTTAAGCTTATGGAGTCATTTGTTTCACATATGCAATTTCGAGTGCTTTTTTTGTGTTAAAGTGTGATGTTAGATATACTATATGAAACTGGGGAGTATCGTACATTGTTCCGGGATTGTACCGTATAATTCCTTGGAGCTTTTGAGCCCATTCAGTTTGATTTCCATTATTTGAGAAAAGTGTATAGGATTAACTTAGCCAAATGTTAGCACTGTTAAAAAGTTGTGAATGCATTTTCATGTCAAAAGTAGGTATTTCATTAAAAACTGGAATATAGCCTTCGTGTTGTAATTATAATCTCAGATTACTTCCGTTAAAACGTATTATGACCTTTACGTCTATTCACAAAATCTTACTGATTTTGCGTTAGTTTTATAACCTCACTGCAGTCTCTGTATTCCCCTGCTTCAGCGCAAGCATGTATGTTAACTTAGGTAATAAACGACTGAAATTTAGTATGTGATTCTTCGTTGTAGACTGCATTTATTTTTTGTTGTACACGCTGAATGCTGTCTTTGAATTTATTTTTGTAAGCGTATTTTGCATTTTTAGTAATAATATTCTTAACTAGAAATGTTTGTCCATTAGTTAAAGCAAATAAATATTTCTGAGGCAATTAACTGCATGGAGCGTTTACGTGTTTAATGAGAAATCCGAAAAACAGTGATTAATTTCTCGAAAGGATAGAAATGATCGATTTTAAGTCTCCGAAGGAAATTTTTCCATTGCTTACTAATGATATTTCCAATGATAAATGTTATGTTAAAAGCAGATAAAAAATACATTGAGCGGAGAATTTCTTAATAGTGGCAGTTCCAAACTTTTACTACATGCAACCTCAAATTTTGAAATTGCCGTCTGACGCATATTTTGTTTTTATCTCTAGCGACCCTTAAATTATTCCTTGGAGAAGAAGCGAAGAATATCTCAGTAGGCAGGGTGGAATAAAATATACATTTTCCTTGCTTTTACTAGAAGCTTTCCGGCTGTTCTTCGATCACGAGCAGTGAATAATGCATTCCGGGTAAAGGAATTGAAATTCGGAGGCCCAACAAGAAAAATATGCATCGGAAAAAGAAATAGAAAGAGCTTTGCATTTTTCAGTGTGTTGTACAACTAAAAAAATACTCTTATTCTGCTGGAGAGCTACTCTTTCTTCATAAAAATCAAGAATTTACCAACTTCAGTGATTTTTTACTCATTGGAATCTAAGATATTCAACCGTTGTCCCCAAGGGCAGAATCTGTATTCCTCAAAGAATTTAGACCCTGTGTGTTGAACCTACTAAGAATTATTTCAGTTAGAGAATCTACATCCCGCTGTAAAAGTGGATTACAATTAAACTAGACCTGGAATTGGTTTGTTGAAACTATTCGCAATCTGAAATATTTGAAAGATAAATTTTAATCTGCGCGCAATACAGGAAAGTTTAAAACGTTCATCTAACAAAGCCAAAGATATAAGTGTGCAGTATAATGAAAAACAGCTAAAAATCTGAAAACTGTGTACGTATTTAGTTAAAGTATCTATACGCATTTGAAGAAACATCAGAGAAACAGCCAAATATCTTGTTATTTCTGCTGAAACTGTAGAACTATTTTATTTTTATAATTCGCTTGTTATTAAAACTAAGACTAAAAATAACTAACTTCTAACAAATATCATTTGTTAAAACTAATTTAAACTTATTTAGTATTTTTACTAAGGAAATTAAGAATTTTTGTGAAATCTTACAAGTGCCAAACATTTATTGTGCTTAGAGATAATTTATAAAGAAATTGCACGGTAAACAGAATTTACTGTGCGCCAAAACGTCAGTGCTCTTATTTTGTATAATTTACGTAGTGATTAGTTATACAGTTACAAAGAATAGCGCAGCCACTGTTATAAATTAAGTTATCAGATCTCGAAAATCCTAATTTTAAGAATTATTGCAAATTAGCTTGTTGAATTTTAATTAACAAATTCCACATAACCTGCCGCAATGAATCATTTTGGTAAGATGCGTTGTTATGTTGTGGGATTTCTATTGATAACGAGGATAAATGTGGCACTCAGCACAGATCCAGCATCTTCTTCGACCACAATTATGGTAGATAAAGAACCACTTTACTGTCCTAGTCCTGACTGCAAAAGTGAGGAATGTCAGCATCTGAACAGATCAGGTTTGTGCAAAGAAGTTGAAGAAGGAAATATCGAATTAACTCGACAGAATTGCGGATGCTGTTTTCTATGTTCGGGGAAAAATGGTGAGTACTGTAATCCTTGGTACTTTTTTGTTGCATTTAGAGCTCAAATTTCATGGTTGCTACTCCCATCTCGGAAAAATTGTATAAAACACTCTGCTCTATGAATAAGGGGTCTAAGCTGTACATTTTAATGATAATATTTAAAAATATAATTTAATCCAGAGCAGTAACTTGAAAATTAGTCATTTTTATGGCTTTGAGCTAAAAGGTTTGTTACTTTTTAAATAGGTTAGTCTTATTTCGTGGAATGATAGGGCAAGCATAAAACGCGAATTTGTGATCAGGTAGAGAATGCAATTAAGCAATCCAAATGCTTTCATTGCAGTGTTGATTGATGATGCGAAGGTTACTGTAATTCGAATTTTTTAATTATACCTAATATCTATGCCTATAAAAGCAAAACAATGGGTATTTTGAATTTTATTATTTCTCTTATTAGCTGATTTCCTTTGCAAGTATCACATATATAAGGAAAGATAAATGTAATTATGAAAACAAAAATTTGCATTTTTAGTTGATTATTGCATTTGAAATATATTTACGCATATATATGTTTATAAATTACAAATTAAAAATAATTTTGAAAGGCATCTACGCTTTCTTCACCTGTTATGAGAGTAGAATTTGAAACTGATTTACGAAATTTGCCTTGTTATTGCTGTGCTATAATCGAAATATCCGTGCTGAATTTTTATTTTAATTGAAGAGAACGTAGAAACTAAACTAAATTTGAAATTTTAATTTACGTCCTATGATCTGCTTTCTGTCCAAAGCCCACAAATATTTAAAACATTTACGAAACAAAGGTATTTTCTAAACAAATTTTAATTGGTGAAGCAAAGACCTGTTTTAAAGTATAAATGGAATTTTGTTTTAAATTAAAACAAGGATCTATGTGATCGAAACTTAATCTTCTCGCAGTTATCCCAAGGAACTAAGGCAAGAGTTTCAAGCGCTGTGTGCATATTAAACAGGAATGTATTTTAAAAGATATAACAATATTTTATCTTTATACTGATCTATTTGTTACACTTACTATAAAAGTAATATCATCTGAATTTTAAATGTAAAATAAAATCTTACTTTATTCGTGTTTACAAAGAGGAGTAAATGTTTTCGAGTAAGGATCTGAATTAATGTTAAACAAGATTTCAACAAGATATTATTTCGAGGAATTAAAAAAAATATATGAAAGGTTTCAGATTTTAAATTACGTCCAGAGGGGAGTTTCTTAACGTTTTGTGTGTTACCTCTATTTACTAAATATCACGTTCTTCGCACTTAAAACCATAAAATTCAGTTCAACAGCAAAATCGCAAAATAATTTTAAAATGAGTGTATCTTTAGAATTTCTGATACACAGTTCCGCGCTCTTTAGATAAAAAGGTATTTTCCCTCGTAGAGTATTGCCATTACTCGCTTTTAAATCGTTTGAGTTTGTTCATCAAAAATTCGTTAAATTTTTACAAAATATGAAATAAATAATAAAACAAATTCCCAAATTCGGGCTTTCAGATGCGCATATTCGGATGGAAACGTACACGTTATTCAAAATTGGATGGCTCTAAGTACCGTTCTTTTATCACATTTAGAGAAATATGCATACACTTATGCAGATTCTTCATTACTTAACTTCTTTAAATATTATACAGGGCTGCAATATTTTGCGGCAACAATTTGAAAAATGATTCAAACTTTTAGTGTTTCCGACGCAAAATCGCAAAACGAAAACAATATTCCTTCAATGACAGAGCCCCTTTGGACTAAAAATTAATGTGTCCCGCTCATTGACAGGCTGAGGTTATTTGGTTATGGCTAAACACGGGAGGCCTATCTGTTTTAGGTAAGGAATGCCTTCGTGGAAGACTTTCTAAAGGAGCTGGCCCGTATTTATTTTTTGAAATGATGAAGTGTTCAAAGACGAAGTACCGGCAACACTCATAGACAGATCGAGAATCCATAGGTTCAGTTACTGTACAAAGTAAAACATTTATTAGGATGTCCTCTTGTTAGTTGAAGTGTGGTGACTACCGCACTTCATGAACAACACATTTTTGTTGCTATTTGCAGTAAGCCAATATTCTTCTTCCTTATTTAAAAGAAGCCCGACATACGTCTTGCGTTATATTAGAATAGGGGCTATAAAATGATGAACTGGGAATGTGAAAGAACTGAGTGGATATTTGTTTAGAAAACTTAGTGCAAATATAGTACATGGACCATGAGATCGTATGCTTGTTTCCGCTGAAAGCAAAACTATTCCAGAGATCCAGGTTCGAGTCCCGGCGAAGGCACTGCACGTTTTTCCCGTCTTTTGCTTCAATATAATCTAATAACTCTTTCTCCCTCCTTTCTGCATGCCTTCGTGGTGTAACGGTAGCACACTCGCACGTATTCGAAAGGTCCAGGTTCGAGTCCCGGTGAGGGCATTGCACGTTCTTCACGTCTCCTGTTTCAAAATAACATAATGAATCTACAGTGTCAGCAGATGTTCTAACAGACCATTTTTGGCAAGCTGTCATTCAAATTTTCTCCTAAATGTTACACTTAAATGATATTAGAAACGAGTTTCTTTCTTCATTTGTAATGAAGCTTATCCTTCGTTATTTACAATATGTTCTTTTGTTTGGAACACTGTTTTAAATTACGTAACCATAGAAGCTTTTTCTACAGATTAAACTCCTTAGAAATAAATTATTAATGAGTTATTTCTGTTAATTATAATAAGATTTATTCCTATTTTCTTAATTCCTATTTTTTCCTTTTAAGTGTCTTCGTTTTAAAAGTGATTTTGAAATGGAATTATCTCCGTATTACCCCAATTCATCGAGATTTTACTGTACTAACATAATATCGCTTTAAATTTTTATATATATGCATTAAGGAATTGCATTAGGATCTGAAGTGTTTATAGACATCATGCATATTTCTAGATTACGCAGTCTAAACTTAATGTTGCACCATATTAACACCTTTGTGTCGCTGGTTGAAACGCGAAAAGCGAAGCGAATTCCCGTGAACGTTATTCACACCATTTGCGAGAGACACTGGAGTTGTTACTTAGCCTTTAATGAGTGCGCTGAGTCACAGTTCATTAAGCTCCAGGACAATTTAACATCCTCGACAAGCTGGTCTGGCGACCGATAGTTTCCTACGCTTTTGGTTTTTCTGTTACATTTTGTCATCAAGATAGCGTAATTTATATTTCTCTTTATGTAACTCTTTATCCAGTAAATACTTCAGAAAAAAAAGTGGCCATTAACTTATCTTAGTTAGAGAACAAGGTCGAAAAGGCTATATCATAGGCGCGAAAAAGGGCATAAACCCTTCGTGTCACTACAATTTTATGTTAGCTTCTGCGAAAGTGATATATCAGTAATCCTCACCCATAAATTGTTCTAGATTTTCGTGACAGCAATTTATGGCATTTATAGAGTACGTTTAGATCTCGTATATTTCTTTTGCCACTGGGCGTACATGGGTAACTTCATCATTTTTGTGGGCAAAGTTATGTTTTTGATAATACTTAAATAATTTTACTGCATTCAGCGCTTAAAAGCCGTCTTCCTGTTTTATTGTAGCTGGTAACATTTCAAGTGATTTAGAGATACGCTTAATGCACATAAAAATAATTCCGCTTGCTAGAATGGAAAAAATTCTACCGATGATAAATTATAAGATGCTACGTGGAAATTTTCAGATGGAAGTAAGACTGGGAAGATAACCTCTGTGTTTAATATATTCCATCACTCCAGATTCACATCTAACTTTAAATAATAAATAAACTTTGTGAATTATTTTCTATTTAATGCAAATGAAGTATAAGCGGCATTTATCAAGTTTACAGACGATTCTGATCGATGAGATATGTAGTAGTTATCATGTATTATAGCCCTAATTGAATTAAGTCATAACTAGACTTCAATCCGCTGTCATTTCCTTGTGTAGCACCAACAAATGCGCAATAAATGCGAAAGTAATGTTTGGAGTAAATTTGAATTTCAAATTTTATGGCTAACTAGATATGCGATATGCCAGTTTTTGAGCTTTATGCATTCGAAGATGATATTAAATAATATACATACCTTCTTTACTGATTTCTTATACAGAATATTCGAAAAACGTAGATCGATAGAGATGTTATTTCTTCAGATATTGATTCCAGAAATAAATATCCAGTTACAAAATTTCTAACGTAACCCTCAGAGCAAAAATTCGAGTTTATAAAATATTTATTGAGTTAAAAACATAAATATTTCATATATTTACGTTCCAAATTTGCACCATTTTGGTTAAAACGTTATCCATTATTAATTTAATCAATCATAGTTGGCCTTTTGAAAATATTTATTAATAATATCTAAACGAATTTTGCATGTAAATGAATAAAACGTTTTATTTTTAAACTTGTTAAATCATAATATATTATATGTGGTCTAGTATATGCGGTACACTAAATGAAAATTTTCTCTGAGAATAAAAAATTGTGTTTTATTTTTATCGAACCCCACATTGATGAAATTATTTTAATAATATTTTTTACCTTATTTTAAGAAATGCAAATGGAAGTACATGTAACATTAAAGTAAATAAAGCCTGCTGTCGCCTTTTTTTTTTTCGAGTACCTTGAGTATAAAATTCGTAATAATAAATGCTCTTTATCAGAAAACCATAAAACTAATTGATTTGAATACGTGTCTGTGGATCATATTATTACAAAAATCTATATTTCAGAACATTAAATAATGGCAAAATTTCAACCTAGTAAAATATTTTTACATGCCCTTTTAGATACTTAATACTAGTGCTATCAGTATAAAATAATATACGTATTATTATTAAAGAAATTTTTTTTAAAAGTAGAGTAAGGAAATATTCGATTTTTATAGCAAGTGAACGTTGAAATGCAATACAGTTTTTCAAGACAATAAAATATTTGCTACATGCTCAATAGCTACCTAATTTATTCAAAAATGTGTAAATAGTAACTAAGCTGCGTATTGCGAGAAGCAGATAAGAAAGAATAAATGCATTTCTTATTTGTTACATCACAGCTATTATCTTGCTAGATGCGATTATCTTCTGCAAATTTTTTCCATTGCATTAACTGAAGTCATTCAAAAATAGCTGCGTATAAATGCGTATTAATAATTCGAATTAGTCAGAGTTAAATTTTAGAGTTTGGTTTCCTTTAGTAGCCTAAACTGGCATCAAACTCCCAATAGATTTAGAACAAATTATCGCTTCGTCTGAAAAGAACTACAGAGTCTTGAAAAGGTTTAAAACAATCTCGTTATTAAAAAAAGCAGGACTCCTGCTTAACAAAACCACCACTACTTAATGGCGACGAAGCTTAAATTAACAATAAATTTGAATTTAAAACTAAGCTTAGTAATCGAAGACTACACATTTGATTTAAGGCTAAGTTGGCTCAAGACTTCTCACTGGCGTAACAATTTAAATATCGGCAGAAAATAACGCAAAGCCGAAGAAATAGAATCGTGTTAGTGCTAGCGGAAACCCAGTAATGTGGCCTCGAAAGTCAGAAACACGCTTTATTTTACAATAAAGAAACCTCAGCTTAAATACTCTCCAAGTGATTTGCATTCTGGTAGAAAAACGGAAAGGAGAGGTCACAGTAAAGGCTGAAACTATAAGGAATACTATATTATTGCTAATAAAATAATAATAACCCTACAAAGACAGTGCAAGAGCGACACGTGGCTTTATCGATTCAACATATATCATTAGAGCAGAGGTGAGGAACTTTGTCGTATCATAGCCCTGATCTTGCATTAACAAAATGACACCATTTTCTGTCACTGAGTCCCTTTGTCGAACGATCGTCAACGAAACTGAGGTGAATTAAGTAACTGGGGGACTTGTCTCCTTCCAAAGCACCTTAATTCTTCAATGATGAAATCCAAAATTTACCTCAGCGCTAAAGAATATTGATGCGGATTATGTTTACTTTTCGCAAGGATCAACCTTTAGTTTTGTATAAAATAGACGCCCGTAGTATGTTTCTAAGGCTGCCAGAACTTTACCAGCAACCCAGTGATACTTGTTTTGACAATGAACTGCTAACAAGAGAAGAGTTCAACCTGTTAGCTTGATGGATGAAGAATGGTGAGACGCAAATAACTGGCGTGGCTAGAGGAAAGCTAGAAAAACTTTGATAACAGAGAATGCAGGGCAAAAATGAAGGCTTTGTGCGCCGTCTTGGAGTGCAAAGAATGACTACTAAAGATTGTAAACATTTGATTCTAAAATTATACGAGAAAAAAAAATATTTTTTCCGATGAACTCTTCGTTTTTCTCTCTTATTTAATTCAGATCGCGTCATCCAGTTACCTCCAAAAGTAAATATTCACTGAATTTTCTCCGATAAATGTTTTCTTGTCTGTCCTGTGATTGACCCGGATCAGTTTCTGGATGTTATTTTCACCCAGTTAAGTGACTGAACAAGCTTTCCCACTCGAATTTCCACTTTTCATTTCCGAAGTCAGCTTAAAGACTCCTCTTGTGTGGGCTGTACGTGAGGAAGTTGGGCATAATAGTTTTGTAAATTGCTCTTGATGATACATCAGCTGACAATAAATTGAGGTGCAGTTGCCTGTTTATATTGTAATGAATAGAATTTACGGCAATCCTTGTTTCTAATTGAGTGCCCAGAGTTTTAAAAATAAGAGCGCTATTCTGAAGGAAAAGAATTACCTTTTAAGTATTTTCAATAAAGGAAATAATGCCCATGTGTTCAAACGCCCGCTTTGCTTATAAATGGTGCTTCATTTGTAAGGGTCTAGGTTGAAGTAGAATTCTTAGGATCTAAACTGTGATTATTGTAATAATCATGTACTCGTAACTTTTAAGCGATTGTTATTGACAGCAAATTATGTAGCATTTTAATTTGTTTTCGGCATTCGAATTCAAAGCATGACCCTTGAAAACTGACATTCCAGAGTTATTTCTAAATAGCTTTGTTTTTATAACAAGCCATCTAATAATGTAATATTTGATGTGATAACGTAAAACCGTATTAGCAATATTTGGAAATATGTTTCGGCTACATACACTATTTTCGTTGACTTCTGCACTTTTTCATTATTTTAGTGTCAGTCTTTTGCCATGTAAATTTTAAATACTAGTGTAAGATGTATATCTTTATCTATCTTTTAATACATTTTCTTCTCAATTATTTGCATTCTTAAATAAAAATTATTATTTTTTTTCATATTTAAATCCACCCGCTTAATTTAAGATTGCCTCAGATTATGTTTTTGTTTGGTTAATTTTGATTATAGCGAAGACTAGCTGTCTAAAGGGAGAGATGCCTTAGTGGAGGACTAACGTGGAGCTGGACTAAAGTGGACTTCGTGGAGCTGGTGTGCTTTGCGAATTTAAATTTCAAGATCACAGCTCGGTAGAATAACATAAAAAAATTTTGTATTAAAATTTAAATTTTGGCTAAGATTTTTATTGAAAAGTGTTTTTAATTTTTTACGCGCTGTTTTCGCGACTCATACAATTTCGCGATTCATACATTCATACATTCATCTCGCTATCGGCTCTTCCACTGGTCGCCTGTAGGGTATAAATATAATCAACATTCGCTTTCTCGCTTTTGCAGAATTTTTTGCTCCTGACGAAGGGGGACCTGTTTTGTCCTCGAAATCGATTGGGATTTTACACAAAATCTACGCCGAATACAAGGTTGTCGATTTGCTTGTTTTATTTTCCACGTCGGCGTGTTTCTCTTGCGTCTTGAGATACATAGATGCCCAGTAAAACATTTTGTAAGATGAAGCATTTCTGAAATTCATTTTAGCAGTAGTAAAGATGTACCGTTAATTTAGGTGTTGCAGAACAATGTGTCAAGTTGCAGAAGTATGCGATAAGAAGACTTACATGCCGAAAGGATTTTGTTAAGTGCATGGTGGGATGTCAAGAGGATAATCACTAGGATGTAACCAAACGATAAAAGCTGATCTCTGCTGCCAACAAATTAAAAAGAGAGCTGCTATTTAAGCTTCCAACACTCGTCAGTCGCAGAGGCATTAACTTTCATTTTCATAACTCCAGACTTTATTTCAAATACTTCACAAAATGACTGGACTTGAAAAAGTGTTCCAACATAGGTACTTCCCGATCTTGCCTTGATCAGTTTATTTTTTTATTTTTTCTGTTGCAGAAAGTTTTATTTTTAAATGTATTATTTTATATAGATTTGAAGTAAAATAAATATTAATAAATGCGATGCCACTGCTGTTGAAAAAAATATATTTTCACTGAGAAAGCAAAAGATTATTTTTGATCCTAAAATAATATTTTATAAACATATAAACTGATTTAATTATGTATTAAAATATTTTTCTAAACATTATTAACCTAAGAACAAATTTGGATTTATGATGCTTTTTGAATTTGTTTTTGGGGCATTCTTTCTTCATTATTTGCCTGACATCAGAACAAGAAATTTATTCTTATAAATAAATAAGTCCATAAAAATATAATAGTCGAAAATATTTATCGCTAATTTTTAAAATGTACTCATTTTAAATCTAAAAGTATTTATTTCCAAATCGAGTTAGTCCAGAATAGTCAAGACAATGAAAATAAACTAACAGGAAAAAAAAGAATTTTCTAATTTGCTAATTAAGGAGCTTACTCATACTATTACAGCTTCAAAGTCATTCCAAGAATTAACCTTTCCAATAATTTTAGTAAGTTTCAATTATTTTAGTAATACCAGGTGACCAATTTCCGGTATTTTTCATATATTATCCATTCAACAATGTACAATATTAAAATAAAGTTTAGAACAAAATTATAGCATGAAATCAAAATCAACCTTGATTAATCACTGGGTTTCGAAGTTCTTAATCGTATGCTGTGTAAGCAATAGAATATCTGATGATTCAATGATGCTTATAAAAGTTAGCTTAGGATCCGTTGACTTTCTACACCTAATCTACCTAAATGTATGTACACATAGAGCGGCCTTAAACTCTTCCTTGCTTGATTGAATTAATATGCAAGCATTTACCGTTTCTTGAAATTAATTAACGGCGAAAAGCTAAAATAATTGAGGGAAA
>KK121085.1:558229-621423 GCA_000611955.2 Stegodyphus mimosarum
AGTGAAATGAAGCGACTTGTACCACTCTACTCCATGGGGATTAATTAATAAACTCGAGTAGCGATTTGCTGTTTTTCTTTCCCCTGTTCAGTAACCGAGTCGTGATTTAGGAAAGAGGCTTAATAATAAGGTTGGGTTCGCTAATGACAAGGACAATAGGATCTAGTTTTTCTTATCTTAATTACAGACATTCGTGCGCACGAAGAACATGCTGTGAATGTCGCGCAAGGGTAACTCTATCGTTTCGGTCCACAGCTTATTGAACAGTATCAGATAACATTTCTGGAAGTCTGCTGTCTTACAAGATTTCCTATCTTGTTGGTGGATTTTACGGAAAGGTTAGAGATCTTAAGGAACTTCAAGCTGAAAATCGCTTACGAAAATTTGGATTGTATTTCATGAAGCATCGTTGTAATTGCAATTTTATTAATATTTTAGAGGACTCGTTGTTTTGCAAATCTCTTGTTTCAGCTGAGTTCTTCATAAATCATCAGAGGTAGACTAGAAGATGTACCAGTCCAAGACCATTACTACAGAATAAATAAACTATTGTAATTTGATTCAATAAGTAAACTGCTATCAATTTTATCCGAAATTTAAGTACAAAGAAATGAATTTGGGTCAAAAACTTCTTCGTTTTCCTCAAGAACAAATTGGGCATCAGATTAGATTAAAAAAGTCTTCTAGGGACATTTTTGTGCTATTTATTAATTTTCGAACTTTACTTTAACTGGCCAAATAATTAAATCTAAAGTTTAGATCTAATATTTAAGTATTACTACTTATTTCCGACTCGAGCTCTAAGGTGTTTCTCTCTCCTTCTTCGAATGCCTTCGTAGTGTAGGGGTCAGCACGCTCGGCGCGTATTCGAGAGGTCCGTGGTTCGGGTTCCAGCGAGGCATTGCTCATTTTTCACATGTTCTGCTTCAAAATAACCTAATGTCTCTACGACTCAACCTTCTCGAGAAAACATTTGTCAGATTAGAGACATAGTTGAAGTATTCCATACTTTTCAAACAACAAAAATATTCTGCTTTGTATTTAAAGAATCACGTCTACCTTAAGTACAAAAGAGTTATTTCTCTAAAATGTCCATCCAGTGGCTGGATTCTGCATATTTTTAAGCTAATACTTTTGTAATTTTTCATTTACTAAAGGTGTTCAAAACTCTCGGAGTGGAATACATGTCAGCTGGTTAATGCTAGATTTAGATTTGCTTAAATATATTAAACACACAAAATTTACAATAGAATAAAAATTTCATTTCGATATCAGTTTTTCTAAACTACAAAGGCTGTCCGCACATTTTTCAGATGATTTTGCTGTAAAAAAAAAATCTGCTGCTTGGAATTTTTTTAACTGTAACTATATTTTTGATAGTATAAATTATCGTCTGCTACTTGACAGTTTTGTAATTATTCACTTTCGACAGTTCGTCTTGGACTCAGCTTAGGTATCAGTCTACTTCCAGGCCTACAATGGAGCTCCACTTCAAGACAGCCGGAACACGTCGTGCATACACTATCATCCCGGCATATCAACGGTAATTGGAGTTGGAGAGACAGTTTTGTTTTCATGCAAAATGCCTCTTTTAAAGAAGCAATGGATGGAAGATTATGTTTGTGTTATTTCCGAAGAAAAGTATTCGTATCTAGTTATTAAAATACGCTCTGAAAGGTTTTTCGATATCTAAAGCTACGAATGAGTAATGTTGCCAACAACAAAGGAAAAATACTTAAAAATTTAGCTTCAACGGGAAAAATTGTTCCAAACATGTATCCAAGATAAAACCGGAATGTTTCGAAAGTTGCAAAAGTAAGATCTTTAAGGTTAAAAGAAAATCCGCCAAGTCAAACGACAGTCGCAAAATCATTAAAATGCTCAATGTCGACTATAAACGAAGTGATTTGAATCTTAAAAAGGCGAAAAAACGTAATGTGCGTCGTTTTTCCCCACTACATATCGCCGAAAGCAGAACGTACTGCAGAATTCTCTATGATAAACAATTATTCAGAGAGAAATGGAAAAGCGTTGTCACAGTAGATGAATCTTAGGTATATTTAAATGGCCGAAATAAAAGATCTTAGAACATGGTTCAAAGTATCTACAGAAAGTTTTGAAAATTTTATTGGCTTGGAAGTTACAATTTATAAAGGTAGTGAAGAATAAACATTTAAAACATGAAAATTTTAAGTAAAATATTTCTGTAATGACAATGAAACTCGTCTGAAAAATGTGCAAACAGTAGAAACCTTATGCACTTGTATTGTTATTTCTATTTTATCTATTTTATAAGCAGACGAACTTTTAAGTAAGTCCTCTAAGTAAAATAAATTCTCAGATAATTACTTGAAATATAAATATATGTGGATCACAGTGAAAATAATGCGAGAAATGCTGAAAGGTAGCCAAAATGTAAGTTGCACGAATTCAAGTGTAGTTTTTTTTTTTTTTTTTTTCATTTTCGCTTGCCGTCTACATTTTAAGCGAAAAATCTCTTTTAGAAAACCTAATGATCTTCAAAAATATATGCGTGGCAAACAACTCAGGGCCAATTTGGAACTTTCAAAAGTTTAAATTGGTTCACCCTTGTTTTGTCACGCCCTGCGAACAATGACAAGAAGGAAGATTCTTTGCGAATATTAAACTGCAAAATAAAAGAGAAAATTATGCTAATTTTGGATCTTACGGTAGAGCACACGTTCAAAAGCTCAGTTCAGATCCTTCGATTTAGAAAACTAACCAAAGTATAGAGGGAAAAACATGATTATATGGTAACACAGATAGTGTGGTACGTATATCGCAATGAATTCTGGAAAATCTCGTAGAAAATGAATAAATGCAAAATGAATTAATGCAAATAATAACAAATATCTCCCGCTTTAAAAATATAGTTCTAGTTAATTTCGCTAAATTATGTTTTTCCGCCTTATATCCCTTGTAAAATTAAACTAAAATACAAACATATTATCCGTTTGTTTTGCTGGTTTGATAGTTAATCATCTGAAGCTGAAAGGAAGGGGCGAATTAGCAGTTATAATTGCAAGTTATTATCAAGTTGTGATTTTATTTTTCTAAATTTGTAGTTCAAAAATTTTAAACCTATATCGCAATATCCTCTGTTCTTTCTAAAAATGATTAGTACGCTTTGAATTTCGGAATTGCCAGTTTCATTTAAATCTTAAATCCGATAAGTCAGGTACGATAATCTGAAAATACCGACGGCACTGACCTAAAATAAAATACAAGTAAATTTAAATACAAAGGAAAATGATGCTAGGGAAAAAAGCTTAATAACAGAGAGAAATTTCGTTTTCATATTTCTTCAGCCCCAAAATGAAATTTGCATGTGTACAAAATGAAAACAAATGGCTCTGAGCATTATTATCGTAGAAAAAATCTCAAGATCGATATTTTGTTTTGTTTGTAAGGCTTTTAAAAATGATGTCTTTTATTTTCTTTATCTTAATTCCTTCCTATTTTAATTTCCGTTGTTCTTTTATTGTATTTTGTTTACGTTTGTATTTCCTTTAATGCCGATGCTTGCTTATCTTATTTTGCGGATCTCATAGATTACAGTTCTATTTGCTAAAGTGTTAAAATACTTTTATGGAATTACACAATAAGGACTTTGAATCCAAATGCGACCTTGAACCATTTATTTGAATTTAAAATTCGTGAGCTTTTATTTACAATGTGCGCAGCATTATGGATAACCTGTTCTTCAGTTATTTAAGCCTTATTTAATACGTGTTCAAATTAGATTTAAAAATCTTTTTGCAGTTATTCTGTATGATGTATGAGGGGGTCTCTAAGCACCTATTTGATAAAAATGAAGTCATATCACATGCACCCTTCTCCCCCTTACCAAACAGGAAGGAGAATTGATCCACTATACATAGACAAGCATGCAGGTAGTCGTATAACTAGTACGAAAAAATACTCTTAGTATTTATTACCTTGAAATATAATGCATGCAATATTCAGAAATCTCTAATACATATTCAAAACGGCAATGCAATAAACTAAAAATATAAAACATACATACAGTGCTTGCGATGCGAAGTGACTTGAAATAAATAGATATGTACAATACATCGAAACGGAATATGTACAATGTATGAATTCATTCAAATCATATTCAAAATATTTTTGCCAGAATATCTTGAACTACAGATGTGCAATATCTTAAAATTATGAAAATGTGCATGTAAGAAGCAAATATTAAATGCTAGCCACTTTTAAATACAATTTAAGATGCAATACAGACTAAATACGCATATATATAATGGGTAAATAATATAATATATGTAAGCTATAAAATATTAGGACAAATTACCAACAAATTACTCGCTTAATTTGGCAATAGCCGTTTTAATTCCTGATTTTATTTTGGCTACGTCGTCCTTCAAAGCATCTGTACTGCGCCACTTACGTCATCATTTCATCTGCAATGATCTGCAGTGCGAAAGTCCTGTCCAGTCGCTGTTCAGAATTCAAACAAAGTATTCCGAGTTTATTTATAAGCCTTGCTGAAGTGCGCATTCATTGTTTTCATCTCTTCCTACTTAATTAGCTTGTATTTTGCTGATGTGCTATTATATATAATAATAATGATAATAATAATAATTTAAATAGAATATTTAATTAATTATTAACTAAAACAACTACTAATTTAACTGAGAAAAGAAATTTAAAGCGTTCGAATTCGTGTATGCGGTAATTTCATCTTCCTCTTTTTTTTGGGGGGGGGAGAAGGGTTATGTGATTACGCCATTACATTCTCTAGGGCCTTTTGCCTATCTTCTATTTCATGAGTCACCAAATTAAAGGTTTCCGAGGTGTTTTCTCTGTTTTTGTTGGACATAAAATATCAATAGGAAGACTTACAAAAGACAGCTACATATTCACAGTTTCTTTTCAAATCGAAACATTTCTTTTCTCTCAATAGAAAATTAACGTCATTTTGCAATGAAAATCTTGAGGTTCATGCATTTTTGAAGAATGGATCCTGATATCAATTATCAGAAGTCGTGACATCGAAAATCTACCCTCTGACAAGAATAGTCTCTTCAAATTCAAAATGGCTAATGAAAGAGATTGAAAAAAAAATGGTGAGAACTTTTAAACGAAACTTTATATTCCATTAAACTCTCGTTTACTTTCGATAAAAGGAATTTTAAACCCTTTCTAACATGAAGAAAGACGGGTGATTGGCGATAAAAGTTTCACCTTTTGAATTTTCGGTGGATTTAACTTGTCGAACAGACGAAGAGTTAAAGTAGAAGCAGAACGGGCACTTTTGTACTAGAAGCAGAAGTCATATATTTCTATATATAGATATTTTGCTTTGTCAGACAACATAGTAAAGAATGAAAATGTAATCTTCTCAAAAGACTCTACCCTAGAAGTAAAAATAGAAAAAAGAAGGGCATTTTTCTATTTCCGTACTTTAAACTGAAAGCTGGTCTCAAACTTCTCTAAATAAGGATAGTAGAGAAAATAGAAAATGTCAGTTTTATTTTACGATTTACTTTTTCGCTGAATGAATGGTAAATACGTTAACAAATCCAGAAGATTCTCTCTCTCTCTTTTTTTTTTTCGTTGATAGTTCGGAATTAAAACAACAAAGACAACAGTAATTGTATTATTTAAAAAATCTGATGTGTACACCACATGATTTCCTTCTACGGAATATTAAATTATATGCGCTTTGCATTTCATTTAAACTTATTGGATTGAATTAAATCTATTTCATCGACAGCGCATAAACCAAAATAGAATAAATCTTAGGCATAAAACAGGCAAATCAACAAACTTGTATTCAGCGTAGATTTTAAAAAATCCCAATCGATTTGGAGGGCAAAACGGGTCCCCTTCATCACAGGCAAAATATTCTGCAAAAAGCTTTTTGTGAAATCTTTCAGTACCCTTTAAAATCACGTTAAATTAAATGATAGATAATTGTAGATATTGCATTTTATTGGAAGATATTGCCACAATTTCTGACTTATTTTTCTTTTACACACCTGTCACAGAGTACGTATATAAAGAATTTATAAAAGAATTCGATCGAAATGGAAGTTATTTCCCATTAGATTTTTGAAGCATACATAATATATATTTCAAACCGAAAAATACTTGAGAAGCGATTATTGACATATTATTCAATATGCATCTATGAGCTTTCGCCTGTAGCAACTTCAGATGAAATCAGTTTAAAAAATTGGAATTGTTATGGAAAAGTATCCTTTTTTTTCTGAACCTTCAGCCACAGTGAAAGAAATGTAATCATATCCGTGGTAATTTTTATGTTTATTTCAGATACCTCATTGGTCTACAAAAAGTTTACAAACTTTTTCAAAATGTAATTTTGTTATGTTTTGAATTGAAAATTTAAAAATAGCTTTGAACATTTACGTCAGAAATGAAATCTATTAATATTAGGAATAAAATATTTGATTTCTTACTCAAATACTATCACAGTGAAATTTCCTCTGCACGCATTTTATTTACTTCCTCTGTTTTTATGCGTAGGTATTTGTGGAACATAAATAATTTACAATTCTGACTATAGTGAATTAGTGATACTGCGAAAAAAGGCCGTTTAACCACGTTTTAATTAACTAACTCTCAGAGTGAACAGTTTTAACTTACAAAGAGCTCAAGAGATATTAAAGATCTTTTATTTTTCGAAGAAGTTCAAGTGAGATTATTCTACACCAATGTGCGTATTATACGATGTTAAATAACAACTCCTACTAACCATATTAATTAGTACAAATGTTCACTATCAACTTTCATTCGGATACATTGCCAGTGTCATATGGATTAAATGTATTAGAAATTACACGCTTTAAAACGTTCAGTTAAGCAATATCGTGCTTTAATTTGGACAATAACGGCAACAGAATATCTTGTAAGAAAAACCTGTGAGAATTGTGATTTCCTATCCACTTATGAAACCTGGTATAAATGAAAGTTTTATACTAGGTGCAATGGCAGTGCTTCTCAGACTGTCTGAATCCAGGTTTGAATAGCTAGAGTAAGCCTTCTCCATACGCCCCGTGCAATGAAAATGAAGTCACGATACGTCACGTTTATAAGCCTCCCGTTCTATTTTTAATACTTAACATAAAAGATTTTCTAGATAGCATATAATCACAAGGACTGCAAATAACTCTTTCAAATTAAATAAAATCTAGGTACATGAAAATATGTAAATAGTAACTATAACACAAACATCGTAAAACCTGGCAGATCGCCGGAAATTTCAATGGCATTTTATGCAAATTAGGCCTAAAAACACTTTTCTGAGTCTTTGTACGTTGATATTTGCTTTAAAATTAAGTGTAATTTTACTTAAAAATAAGTTTCGTATTCTTACCTGTTCGCTGTATGGCGGCCATGATAAGTCTTGTTGCTGACATATCCTCGGCTTCAATTTTGTGACGTCATGCTTACTCCATCTATTCTAACCTCCATGATTTGAATGTTGAATGTTGTTGCAGTTTGTCAAAACTGTCGTTCACTGGATCGTGCCAGGTAAAAAATTGATAACTCATGAATTCTTTGCGCTATTATTTCTCTTTTTCGATGCTAGAAGTTTCCATAATATTTCCAGTTCTTGTTCACACATGATACTTCGAAGTTCCCAGAAATATTCCCCTTTACTCCTTGCAGGTGTGACAGTTGGGTGACTGTGAAGAATGTGTAAAGAATGTGTAAATAAAGACCATAAAATGATATTAATTGTGACAGAGAAAGACTGTTGGCCGGGTACGCGAGCTTATCTTGTGGTCGTGATTCTTTACTTTAGATTCAAATTAAAGTGCTTTGAAAGTGTTTAATATTGTATTAAAAATTATGAGAATTTCGATAATGGATTTTCCGATATTTTCAAATGTTAAATTTATGTGTAATGTGCTGTTTCATATAAATCAAGGAGCATTGTCTATTTTTCTAAAAGGGCTATATTTTGCAGAATGTGCATTTTGTATAGATTTATTTGCATCATGTCCCTGCAAGGATATTGTTTCATGTAACCAAATCGCCGCGCACTCGCTTAATTAATTATGCACCTTGGCAAATTAAAATTTTGACGAGATTTTGTCATATGATTCGTAACAAATGATGTTTTATCGTATGATTCGTAACAAATCTTCCGAAATGTAAAAATACGTCTTGCAGAGCAAACTGAACAACTTCATAAAGGAAAAAAAAACTACAAGAGTTTAAAAAAATATATATTTTACGTTTATAGAAAAGGTAACTTTGGTTAACAAGCAAAAGATGAAAGTAAATCAAAAAGCACTAGAACAAAAAAAAAATAAATAAATAAATAGCATATATTTTCCTTGCAAATCCCAATTCACTGTTTCATATACTAATGTTTCCACATGGATCATTAATTTAAATACTTTTGTTATCGCTATAACTTCACCGGTATATAAAAGTGTATTTTTTCAAATGACTCCTTTGTAACAATGATAAACGACCTGTCTTCTCGCATGAATAAAATATCTTAACAGAAATATCTCCCCACACAGTGCGCAATTTAATGTGTTTCTTTTAACACATTTTTTAATAAAAGTTTAATATAGTGATTTTAAGTAATGCTAGTATAAGCTTTCGTGTGATAATACGGATTACTTAAAGATTTATTATATGATCCTGATTTTAACGTTTATTTCGTGAAATCACAAGGGGGGCGAGATTCTGTTGGATTCGAATACCAATTAAAGTTTTAGATTTTATAAATTAACATAAGGAAACAAAATACTTTGTTTCATTTTTGTGTACGTTATATAGTATATTAATTTCCTGTCTAACCACAGAGGGGTGAGAATATTTTCATTTGCATATTATAATAATACTTTTTATAACTCTGCAAAACTATATGAATCTGTAGATAGTACATAGACTGGCTTATAGTAAAGCAAGTCGAGGCTATCTGCATAAGGAAAAGGATGCTTTCGCGGAGGATTTTCTGAGGATATCTGACGTGTATTGACGTTTACAAGGAGAAAACCAAGAAAATTCTGATGCAGCCAGCTCATTCGCCGGGGTATGAACGCAGGTCGAACTATTGTGCGATTTAACAACGCCACCTAGACTACAAAGCCAGAAAGCTCCACTTATGAGTCATCCCAGTTAGGCTACCGAAGTTACGTTAGCGCAGACCAAGTAGTTCCGGAAACAACGTACAATCTATTTTTTTACTGTTGACGTTTCATTTTAATTTATTAATACTTTCCTCCCTTAAAGCACTTGCAATCTTGATTTTTAAATTTAAATACGATTCTTTTTAAAATAAATACTAATCAATTAAAGTTACATTTCAGCATAGCAAATGTTAACCTATTTTTTTCTGAAAGGTGTTATAATTATTATCAAAGTTATACGTTTTCTCATACATTAACTACACTTTCACCATATTTAAAATATTTTTAATAATGTCAGACTTAGAACTTTTATATTGATAACAAAATCTAATTTAAAAGCATTTTTAAAGAAAAAATTCATTTCACTGAAACAGCTCAAATATTTTTTTTTATTATTCACAAAAACAGAAATACAAACTACTACACAGAATCACAAAACTAACAGAAGGATGAATACAGTTTGAAAAAAATAATGCAACAAACAGTTAGTTTTAAGCAAAGGATCTGCAAGATTAGAAATGTGGAATTAATTCAAAATTATTCGATTTGTGGGATTTTATACACAATTTCTAGTCATCTCATAGAAAGTACATTAAATTACAATTCAAAACATAAATTATAATTGATAAAAATAGCTCAGAGTGAAATTTAAAAAAATACAAGAAATAAAGTTTTATTAATATTTTTGGATTCATTTACAAGAACTAGAGTAAAATATATCTATAAAGAGCTAATTATAATTAAAAGTAAATTATGATACAAAATATATTGTCATGACGAGTCGAATGAATAGCACAGCATTTAGAGATTTGAACTTTTCAATGGTTATAAAAATTATTCATTTAATCAGAATTAAGTAGTTGCAATGCCTCTGTTCATAAAACAGACTAATGGCTGAAAGTGAATTATAAATTATGACTTAAAAAATTTAGATTGAAAAAATTCTCTTTTGAAGCTATCAGAAAACTGCAGAGATGTCTTTAAACCTCAGAAAGTTACTACTAAATTTTTATATACTATTGTTGCATTTTTAGACATTATTATTAAAACAAGTTAGATACTTTTTAGACTAATTGTAAATTACTTTTTTATTTACTTTATCAATGTTGATAATTTTCTTTTTTTACAAGAAGGTTTTTTAAAATCATTTTTTTGTTTACAATAGTTGTTTAACATAGTGTTTGTAGAGGATTTGATTATGCTTTTAGCTATGAGATCAAAGGAATGGCCTTTTACACATGTTTCAGTATCAAAATCCTCATTTGACATCAAAGCATTCAGAGTTAAATTTATAGCTAAATTTCTTTGGGCAGGGTGTTTTAAGAACTTACTTTCAAACTCTTGAGATACAAGTTTTTGTACTACAATAAAATTATATAAAACGACATTTAAAACATGAGGCATAGGATACAAAAGGCCACCCCTATCTAATTTTCTGATTAAATTAAACTCGGAAGGGATATTGAGTTCCCTATCAATAACACAATTTATTTTACAAAATTCGCATGGATATTTTTTAAAGGTAGAATAAAGGCAATAACCAGCTATATAAGTTAACATGGCAACATATGGCTGAGATTCCATTATGTCATTTTCGGATACTACAAGAGAAAAAGTTTCCTCAAGGGATAAATCAATTAAATCAATGTTTTCCTCCTCACAATCATTCCTTTCATTTATTTCAATAGCAATATTTCCAAAAGTACTTGAACTAAGCTTTAAAGGTAATAAGCTTTGCATTCGCAATTTTGACTCAGATTCATAAACTTGTCTAATGGAAATACAATACTGCGAACCAGAAAGTTGACGATACTTGCCAAAACGATCTTCTAACAAATCCGTTTGTATTTTACCAGGTAAAAAATAATTCATGCCTAGCTCTTTGATGCAATACTTGCCCAATTCAATAAGGGCATATGTTGTGTTCCTCAGAGCATCGTGAGTTTCTTTTGACAAGCAACCAGTTGTGCATTTTGCATCTTTCCATTTGTCCAACCAGTTTACAAAGTTATTTAAATACTCAACATTTGAGTCTACATTTGAAAACGTTAGTGGTTCTTGAAAAGAACATTTCAGTCGTTTGCCTTTAAGAGGTGTTTTGGTATTTACTATACACCACCATTTATAAATTATATCTATATAATCAGCTGTTGTTTCATAATTATCCAAATTGTGTTTATTACCTAGTTCTGTTAAGGCTGTGATTACCCAGTTATTAAACACTTGTAAAACTAATTTAACATTCTGCCTTTCAAGATTTGAAGGCCATAAAGCTTTAAGAGTTAAACCATACCCATATTTTATTAAACTATCAAATTCAAGATCATGTAGTTTTCTTAAAGTATTAAATGAAGCTGCATTAAATGCTTCACTGCCAACAGCATTAAATTTAGGAAAATACATACACAAGCCATCATTTTTTTGGCCAATCCAATTGTTGCGAATACATTTTAACAAATGAACAGGATCAATGACAAAAAAAAGCGGTCTGTGTGGTTCATATGGATTTTGATACGTAATCTTAATTTCATGCTTCTCACTAAAGAAGGACATGGCTTTCCTGTTAATGCTATTATTATCACTAACCACACAAATTACCTTAAGACCAATCTTTTCAAGACCTACAATTACATCTCTTAAAATTTCAAACAATTTTTCTGCACTAAATGATTTTATTGGCAGGATGTGAGCAACATCTTTGTAAGATGATAATAAGCTTCTAATCATAAATGTATATGCTGAAGAAGCAGCAAATGCACTGTCATACGCCGAACCAACAATATTGCCGCCTTTAAAATCATAAAAGGGTTTTAGATGAATTTCATCCATCATTAATATTATATTGTGCTCACATTCTTTTAATGTTTTGAATTTCTGTTTAATATACCTTAAGAAATTAGAGTGCTGCTGCTCTTCAGAAACACTGACATTTAGATTAGAACATATGTTTCGTAGAGTAACAGGGTGAGGCATAATCAAATTCCCAGAATTTCGCATAAATTTATATGCATGGGGTGAAATCGAATTTAAAATACAGGCAAAAATTAAGAAATGGGGGGAATATCTTAAACGCTGTTTTGGAAGGCACAATAAATTTAGTTGCTCTTTTAAAAATGTTAAAATACATTTTTTATCATCTGAAACAATGGCCTCCAGTTTATCCATTAATATCTTTATAAAATTAATTATATTTACAATACTTTCTGGAGCTCCTGCTTCTAGAAGTTCAAGTGCATTTAAAATATTATTAATTTCATGAATACTTTTAACATGCATGGGTAACTTAATATCATTTAACACTTTTAGTTCTGCAGATTGGTGAAATGCAGATAATTGCATACTATTATTGATAGAAATACAGTATTTAAATACTGGAGGACTTACTTCAAAAATTCCAATAACAATTGCATTTGATCTCATGACAACAGTAAATTTTTGATTAAAATTGTTGTAATTTAAACAGTTCTGTAATTCACTGAATGTTGTAAACACTGATTTTGAATCCTCAGATTTTTTTGACATAATGCTTTTGGAAATAGCCATTTGTAGATGTCGGTTTTCACGGATTGTTTGTCGTTCTTTAACACTTTCTCTTATGGATACATCAGTGGATAAATATGATGGGGCACCAGGAAGTTTTGTTGGAACTGCATCTTTCCTTAGTCTTGGGATTTTTAATGGAGCTGATAATGTTTCACCAGTTTCTTCCAGATACATACAAGTCTCCTTTTCAATATCGCAAGGGCTAAAATGAAGTTCACACACCTGCAAAAAAATTAATTTTCACTGAAGAATCTGTTATACATAAACTTATTTTACAAGATTGAAATCAGTTTAAAACCAATTCATAACTGTATTTTGAAATTTATAAAACTGAACTTTCAGAATAATTTTTTTAAAATTTGGATGTTAATACTGATTCAGTATCTGAATTTAACCTGTTATGCACAAAACAACCAGATACAATTACAATTTTAAACACAAAGAATCTAGTTTTTTGCCCAAAGACAAACGTTTTTAGCAAAGAATTAAGGTGATAAATTATTTATGAATTTAAGAAATGAGTTTATAATGCATCTCATTTCCTCCTTACGGAAAAAAGAACCTCGCCAAACTGAAGTACATTATAACACAATTTGCAATGTCTGCATAAACAAAAATAAAATAAAATACGAAATTTTGCTGGTAAGTTAAAAGTTTTGTTATTTTTGATTATTTTATATCGTGCTTTGGCTACATATTATGATTTATATATCATGTAATACAGCCAATAATACGATACTCCTTTAGAAATAACTTAAATAACGTTTTTAAAAATATACAAGAAAATCGTGTACTGTAAGAAATTTAAGCAAATAATTTGACAAAAGTAGTTATTACGGCAGTAGATAATTTCACAAAACAATATCGTTATCTCGTTATCTTATATAGGTAAGTAAGTACTATTAAAAATATTAACATTAGTAATAAATTAACTTACCTTAGAATTTTTGGTTGGTACGAAATTGTCTCGTTTTATTGAATAAATCCATTTCTTCTTCAATTCAGGATCTCTTGGAAAGGAAAATACGTGGACACGAGGTCCACCATTATAATTTCCTTTACATAAGGGTACACAGCATTTAAACACCATAGTAAAATAATATATATCACTGCCTTAAAACATAATAATACTATATTAAGAATAAGTGACACGATTTTAAAACACGTGCAAATGCAACGATCATGCCACACATCGACGAATTCCCACCTGCAGCTTTGTGCTTGTTCACCTCTAAGCCTAAGTGTGATGACTCATAGCTTCATTCTCGTACCAGTATTCCGGCTTTGTAGTCCAGGTGGCGTTGGATTTAACCGCTTCACCATTGTAGATAGATGAAAATTTATATCTCGATGTTGTCGATGTTGTCGATGTATGATGAATGTTGTTACCTGTGTTGACAATGTTATGTATGAAACCTATTTTTTAATATAATTTATTTTAAAATTAAGTGATTTGTTTTTCATCCAAAAAAGATACATTCTGAGAAGATAACGCATTTTTTAACTCAAAAACAAATCTAGAGTTTGAATTTTCATAGTAATGGCTTTAAGTAACTTTCCAACTACACTTGAAAATTCTTAAAACCTACAGAAATTTTCTTGATGATTCTTTTCTCACACAATAACAATGCTTATATTGGCCCGATTATAAAAAAATGTTCTTTTCTCAAAATGCCCGATTTTTTTTTCAGACTACTTTAATCGTTTAAATATCATAACCTGGAACTATAAATATATTTTACTGTGATGCATAAGCTAAAGGATAAATGTAAATTATTTTAAATATTGGATACGCATTGGAGACAGTTACGATTTTCAGAAGAGCATTTGAAGAAGCAGACAATGGTTCTACGCATTCCGGCCATTACGGTATACTTTGGAAATTTATTGCTGTCTAAAATAAAATTGTTACGTGCGTACGGGTTTCTAATAGGTTGAACGCACACAGAACAAAATTTATTTTATCATACTGTCATCGGATGCAGTTCACACACACACACACACACATATATATATATATATGTTTCACATCACAAACTGAAATTTCATTTATACGTCGTTCTCATTTACACGTCATTTGTGAATGGTCCCTTGAAAAACGTATAAACGATGACCCACTGTACAATTAATTCTTCAGAGTACTTTGTAATAATAATTTAATTGTATTTTTATCATTTTGTATATATTTGTATTGTAATAATTTTTTTTGTTTTGTTTTTAGGTAAGTACTCAAAATGCGAATTTCATGGATTACTTTATATTTACATCTGAATGTCTCATCTCTGCGACAGGTAAATATATATTTTGACGCTAAAAATATCCTCTTATGTTCAGAACAATACAGTGTGACTTCAATACTGCAGATGGTTTTTCTAGAAATTTAATCGCCATATGAATTATATGTAACTTATACACTTCAATTTATAGCCATAAATTACAAACTTTTCTTAAACATAGAATTGAAGGCGAAAATGTAACAAATTTTGAGTTTTTCTTAATCTGAAAACCTAAGTTCTAAATAAGGTTGCTAAATAGTTATCTTAAGGGTAAAATACCGTAACTAAGTAAACTTAAAGGAAACGACCATAGCAAATTAAAAAGCAAGCGCCATAACAACGTAGATACCTTAACAAATTTTTAATTTGAAAGAGGTTTTTCGTAGATTTGCGAATTTTAAGTTTGGTTACCAATTCTAACTTTTTAAAATAAACTAAGATGTGTTCGTGAGTAGACAAGTGAGTAAAAGGGCGAAGTTATTTGCTATTTTTCCTCAATATGTAAATCACTCGTATCACTAGTTACGGATTCCTTTCATTATGATAAACATTTACTAAATCTGAATAGTTCTTTTTTTCACAGTCTTCAGGTAAATATTATAAGAGGCTATCTTCAGCAGCTAACTTATATTATGAGATTAAAACTAATGAGACATACGAGATAGCTAATTAGATATTATTAGAGGCTTCCTTCAGCAGCTCATACTGAAACTACTGTCCTTGTCCTGTAATACGATGGTAGTGAAAAAGGGTATTACAAAAGTATCCTTAGAAAAAGTACTGGAAAATTTACTGTCTAGAAAACATTCCTGTTAATATCTCCAGAAAAATAGCCTTTAAAAAATGATTACTGTATATATATTTTGATAGCTTTATGAGATATTCTTTATCCAATAAAAGTACTAACGAAAGTTAATAAGTTTTATAATATATTAACAATATTTATTTGGCTTTTGTATTAAAAAGGTATCTTTACATTTAATGGATTCTGTTGTATAAAACTAACTGTTCGTTTGTTATTCTACAGTCGGATTTAAAATTAATCAGTAAAATAATATCACGATACAATTGCATTTCATAGATTATAGGATGTAATGTTCATAAAATCCCTTCGAAAATAACAAAATAGGTGGTATATCGATTGTTTTTAGCCTATAAGGCTATTAATCTAGAAACACATTTTTGCGTTGTTTCACATTAATGCGTTTATTCACTTTTCATTCAAGTCTGCTACCATTCGGGAGATTGTAAGATATTTACTTATTTTTCAGATTTAATATTTTTGTTATTGATGAGCAAACTAAGCTATTTTAAAGCAATAGATGCAGTTTTTAAGAATAATAATACATTAACAATATTTATTCGACTTTTTTATTAAAAAGATATCATTACATTTAATGAATTCTGTTCCATAAGACGTTCATTATTACATGTTTATTATTCTGCAGTCGTATATGAAATTAATTGTAATTAATAAGTCTTAAAATTATAATGGAATATGACTTCATTTAGTAAATTATGGAATAAACGTTGCACTAAATCCGTTCTAAAATTACAAAATAGGTGTTCTGTCGGTTGTTTTTAGCCGAAAGCAGCGATTAATCTGGAAACGCGATTTTGCGTTTTTTCAGTTTAATGCATTTTTATTTTTCACATTTCAGTCTGTTGCCATTCGACAAAATATAACATTCATCCTTCGTATTTATACTGTTTGTTATTAATGAAAAAATTAAGGTATTTAAAAGCAAAAGATGCATTTTTAAGAATAGTAGTATTTTTTTTTTACTTTTGAATCTGATTCAGTTGAGTAAAATTATTCAGTTTTATTTATGATATATCTAATTAAAAATATTAAATACTTTCATAGAATTAAATTAATATTTTTCACTTTTCAAATGTATTTTTTCACTTTAATGCGATATTTCACTTCTCATTCGAGTCTGTTGCTATTCGGAAAAAGTAAGATATTATTTTTTCATACATCTGTCTGTATTAGCAAACGAAACTATTCAAATGCAATAGGTAACAGGTCTTAAAAATATTATTTTCATTTTTTAATCTGATTTATTTAAATAGAAATGCATTTAATTCTTCATATACCTAACTAAAAATATTAAGTACTTTTAAAGAATTACATTACGTACTTTTCACTGTTTAAATGTGCAAAAGATTATTATGTTCCCATTCTAAATCAAATTTCAAATTGTTGTTCTAAATCAACGGCTCGCAAACTACGATCCCTAGGCTTAATCCGGCCTGCTGCTTGTTTTTAATCCGTCCTTAGGGATGATATTGTTTTTTACATGAATCAAATTCTTACTCCGATAGTTGACTTGAAAAGTTGTGAATAATGCGAGGGCGCTAGTGTATTATTTCTCTCGTTTGTTGTAGTTTTTAAAAGCACTTCCAAAAGGTGAGTTACTAAAAAATTTGTCATTTCACGTATGGAGAAATGTATCAATGGGATCACCTGAGGACCTTCACATCGATCCCATTGATACATTTCTTCATACGTCAAATGGCAAATTTTTTAGAAACGCGCAGAACTGTGAAATCATGCAATCCTTGAGCATCTTTCACTAAACGAAGATCGATACCTTAGACCTTATGCAGCTTATTTTCGCACAGACAATCAAAATTTTCATACCTTATGCTGCCCATGTTGTGAATAATTGCTTTTCTGGGGTATTATGGACTGCCATGATTTCCAAAATCAAGCAGCCTCTCTTAGTGTCAGTATTTTGGGGGGAGGGGGGAATCCACGTGACCCCCTCTTCGACTATGTGCTGTATCGAGCACTGCTATGTACTTTGCGTTATGTATATATTACTTTTATTCACTGCAGTATTATTCATATTTATTATTTTGAAGGACTGCCTCATTTTATGCAGCACCTCTCATAGTGACCTCGTCACGTGACCCTAGGACTTATATTTTTATGAGTTGCACGATCTTCTAATGCATTTCACATGTTATAAGTTTGAAAGTACTATTTCATGACTCATAATCATGTATCACTCATTATTTGTGCTTATTTTGTATATTTCTTACCAATCAGACGTCATCTCATGCACACGTGACAAACTTGTAACACCTTCTTTTACATCTTCGATATTGTCTACCTGGACTTAATTCGAAATCAAACTACTTTAAACGACCGTAAAGGCAACTATGTTTGACAGCCGGAACCCGTCGTGCGGAAGAAACGATAAAATCGCGGCGATGAGCGGAAGTTGGAAGAGAGCATTTGAGCATTGTGCGCCGCGCGAGGGCGTCGACAGATTTGCTCCAGTGGTGCGCGTGTTATCGCCTGTCAAGGTACTCTGCGATATTTTGTTCTTTATATTTTATTTTATTCACTACCTACCGTTACCAGGCCACTATCAAAATCAAACAAGAAGAGAAAATTAGACTTCGAATGTCGTATTTTTAAAGCAGAATGGAGTAGCAATTATTTTGCGATAGAATTAAATGACAAAGTTTTATGTTTAATATGCATAATAGCTATGCATGATAGCTAATGACATAATAGCTATGTAAAAAGAGTACATCATGAGTCATCGTTACCAAACTAAGCACAAGACATAATATTCAAATCTCAGAGAAAGTGAACGATCATTAAAATTCGAAAGTTTAAAACAGAATACACATTCACAACGAAATTTATTCGTACAAATAAAAAAACAAATAATGTAGTAGTAACTAAAGTCAGCTTACGAATAGCTCATTTATCAGCCACGAAAGGAAAACCATTAATTAGTTAAATCATGTCACTTGTGGCAGCCGAACAAATGCGCCCGCAAAAAAATAGATGTGTTTTGATCTGTCAGTCTTTCGGCGAGAACAATTGTTAAAAGACTTTGAGGATATCGGGAGACATATCAAAAGTCAATTAAAAGACAAGGCAAAAAAAATTCAAATGCTTTTCATTGGCTCTTGATGACTCGACAGGTATTACTGATAGTACCCAACTACTGGTGTTTATTCGAGAGGTCAATGCTGAATTTGAGATGACTGAAGAATTAGCGTCCATGAATAGTCTGCTTGGAACTAGTATAGATGAAGATATCTTTAAGGAAGTCGAGAAAATGCTAACACTATACAATTTGCAATGGAATCGGTTAAAATGTGTTTCAACTGCTGGTGGAAAAAATATATGTGGTTCGAGGAAAGGAATAGTTGGAGAAATTTTTAAGGCTAGTGAAGATGGTAAATGTTTAAATCCTCTAGTAATTCACTGTATTATTCGCCAGCAAGCTTTTTGTGGAAAATGTCTCGCTCTGTCATGTGTTACTGAACCACTTGTGTCAGTAGTAAATTTCATTCGCTCTTGTGGACTTAACTATCGCCAATTTCGTGAATTGGTTTTAGAGCTGAGAGCTGAATGTCCTGACTTGCATTATCATACAGCTGTTCGATGGCTCAGTAATGGGAAAGTTTTGTTGAAATTCTTCGAAATGAGATAAATCAAAGGTACATTTTTAAATGAGAAAAATTGTCCACAACCTGTATTATCGAACAGCGAATGGCTATGGAAATTACCATTTGCCACAGACTTTGTGGGATATTTCAATGAATTTTAATTAAAATTACAAGGTAAAACATTACTCATATGTGAAATGTGTTCCATCGTAAAGACGTATAACCAAAAATCTGCATTATTTGAAAGGCAAATAGCATTAAACAATTTTGACCTTTTCCCATGCTGCAGAAAAATTTAAATACTAGCGAAATCACCATTACCCAAAACAGTTCCCGCAGGATATATTTTCTGTACTACAGTTATATTATACTACAGTTACAACAGCGTTTCGTGGATCCTGACAGCAAGTGCAAAAGGTATTCCCATGTTTCAAAATCTATTTCGCTGTATAATTCCGAAGCTTCCATCAGAAGTGACTGATTTGCAAAATATGTTAAAAATAATGTTTAAAGAAAAGGATCTTACACAATTTTACATCCTTATTAACAGATGAACATTTGCAAACAACTTTAATGGTAGGAAGTACTAATTTCGAGCTCGAGCATGATGGAATATTAAACTATTATATTCTTCGCATTAGAAAATTTAATCTGCTTAAATAATAACGTTTTTTAGTACGTAAATGTAAAACTTGTATTTTTGGTACGTTTTAGTAAAATACATATAAATATTATGTAAAGGTATCATTTCAAAATAATAATAATAAAAGAACGTTTGCTTCTGCTGTATGAGAAAAATATCCATTCATATTTTCATGTTTGCTACTTGGCCGGCCGAACCTAAAATTTTTACAGTCTGGCGCTTTCTAAAAAATTTTTTATGGTTTCTAGTCTAAATACATATTCATATAATATTGTATGAAATATTTCGCTTCCGCCTGAACCATGTCAATTGATAATCTCTACGGATAAACCATAATAAACTTTAAAAGAGCCCTTTTGGAGTATCTTTAAAATCTGAACTCTTTCAGATTGGTTTTTAAATTAAAATTAAAATATTTATTTTCATTTTTTTAACTGTTGCAGTAAGCCTCGGTTCAAATCTGCTTCATCGTCTTCATGAGTTAACAGATTTACAACAGTTTGAAGTGCAGTTCGGGAAATTATATCAATTGCTGAAAGAGGAAATTCCTATTTGTAGTAGGTTTACGTGTAGCTAACAGACACTGCTAGTGAAGGAGCATGACTATCTCGAATGATCTCGAATGTTTCCTAAAGCAATAGGGCTTTAAATGGAGGTTATTAAAGCAGTTAACGGGAGTAAACGGAGGTTATTACCACAAATAATTTTAATTCTTGTGGAGAGAGAATTGTGCATACTATTATATGCAGAATATAATGAAACACTGAAGAATGTTATTACTAGCTTATATAAATGATGTTGCAGTTTCTAAATGTGAAATTTTTATTAAGGATATCACTATATGTTTTGTAATAAATAAATAAATAATACATTTAATAATTATAACAATGCACTATATTTTAATTATAGGTGTAGAAATATGAATAATGGTGATATATTTTATTAAAAATATGAATAATGGTGATACTACAACATGGGATATATTTTCCCTGTGATACGTTTTCTGGGGATGTATTTTCCAGGACAATTTTTCTGAGATATTTTTTCTAACATTCCATGGAGGTATAGCCTTACAGTTCTAAAGTTGTCCATGGGCCCACCAGCGGCCGAGCGGTAAAGACGCTGAACACTGGTAGTTCGGTCCGAGGTTCGAATCCCGCGAACGGGCTGGCTGCATGGGCGTTTTCGTGGTTTTCCCCATGTGTAACATGTATACGAGCCAGCTTCCCTTAGAAAGTCCTCCACGAAGGCATCCCTCCCTTTAGGCAGATAGCCCTCGTGTGCTTTGCCATAACTGAATAACCTAACCTAACCTAAAGTTGTACATCTGCTTCGGTAGCTAGCTTCGTATGTCATAGTTTCTTGTATCTGTCCACGGACGAGGAGGCCCTAGATTCGAACTCTAGTCCAAACTCAGACTTCAACTCAATTTTGTATTTGAATGATGCGCAAACACAAATAAAATAAATAATTGTATCTGGATTTTTTAAGTCCATATTTTAAGGTTACTTTATTCCATTGATTTGACAGTTAGATTTAATCATTTCCTTTCATAAAATCCAATCCAAAAAATTCCATTTTTTAGTAAAATTCCCCCCCCCTTTTTTTGTATGCACAAAGAATTTTTTTTTATGTTAATTTATTTCAACCGTAAGTTTTTCTATATAATTGTTGTTTAGCGCATGACAGTGTGATTGTAAAAGGTGAAAGCTGTGAAAACTTAACTCAGTTTGAATGAATAATGCAAATGTCATATATTAAATTGCTATATTATGCTTTACTCTTTCACTTGTGACATAACTTGCTGAAACTGATCTTTAGAATCTTGAATCATGCAGATCCGTGCGATATGGAAATATAAATGTGAGTCTTCCGAAAGCGCGAAACATTTTCATTTAAAAGAAAGGGTTGGCCACGTTCAAAACAGCGGAGCAGGCTTCGAAACAGTCGGTGTCACATCTGTTACGAGAATCGCTGAAGGAGGCATTGTTCCGTGTTGTCACCGGACGACAGGAAGCGACAACTGCGAAGCAGCATCTGTGTGGAGATAGACACGACCCCAGTCACGTAGGAAAGCACCATAAATCATTGCGCTCTCATGGGAATCGTGTTCGTTGTTTTAATTAAACAATTAAAGACAGACCACAAATTTACTTGTGCCCTGGTTGAAGGAATGGGCATAAATATCATTTATAAATGGAGAAAACGACATAGTTTATAACTATGTATTACCTATCTTGTCTGTATAATGGTCCAATGTACTAAGCCATCACAATAAGTAAACATTTGTCATAGAAACTGGAGATTTTCTTAAAGTTATTGTTTCATTCCGCTATGCTATCTCTTGCTGTTAGATTTGATTTTAAAAATCATGAAATGCTCATTAAAGGAGTATCACAGTATCCCCTCGATAATCTGCACAGCATATTGATGTATTGCTGTGTAGATTATCGAGGTGAAATATTTGTGATCCATAACAATTTTGATTTCTGAAGCAAAAGTATGATATTTTAAACTTGATAGCAAGAAAATTAAAATATAACATTGTTATCGATAAAAAATGTCGCTTCTTAATATTTAAATATAAATGGAAGTCTGATTCAGTCTGTTGATCTATAGAATTTCGAAGTATAATAGACTCCTTTTCTAATTACATTGTTTCAGAAACTTAAAAAATTAGGAAAGGAAGCAATTATTTAAATTAAAAAATATTTGTCCTTCCCCCCCTTGGTTTTACAATTTACATAAAATTGTCAAAAATATCTTGTTCAGTTCTTCATGTTAAATTATCTCAGACACCATCTTTTAATTAACGTTAACTTAGGCTTTCATCAAGAATAAAAAGATGGGAAAATATTTAAAAATTTAAATCAGAAAATTTCAGATTACCTTGAAGAATTTATCAATAAAGTCTCAAAAAAAATATCAAAATATACACTTTAAAATTGCTGTAAGACAATTTTTAAAAAAGTAAGTTATGAAAAGTTTATGATTTTTAATTTAAAATTCAGAACTGCATATGTAGATTCTAGTTGCCTAAAAACAAAACTGTACACTTAAGATTAACCAACTAGTTTAAGAAGTAATCACTTGGTAATTCAAAATATAGAACATAAAACAGCATATTTTAAACAATGTATTCAAAATGGTAAAGAAAAATTTGCTATAATATCATTTCATTATAAAATAATACCCGGAGGAAACTTGCATATTAATCTAATAAAGAAAAGACTTAACTATTGAAGACGGTATTTATTGCATCGGATCAGCTGCACACGAGGTTTGCAACCAATATTTCCTTCAAATGGCAGTGCTTTTGATTTTGCCAGGACATGAAATTTGCTAAATGAGAGCGATAAATATTAAGCTTTATTATTAACAAAATTAATATTCAGCTTAGTAGTTCTTCTATTATTAGACATAGTTGTTTTATCACAAATTTCCGTGTATGTTTTTGCAAGAGTTCTTTACGTGCTCATAGATATAACATAATATGGGTATAACGACACATAATACTGTTTGTTACCGTGAAACTTTCTTCAAAAAGTTCTACAAAAGTTCACTTCTTAAATTCAGAATTCGTAAGAAATTCAGTTAAACTAATCCCATTTTATGCGGGAAAAAATTTATGTTATAATGGAAAAATATTGGATTATTCAAATATATTTCCAAAACAAAACGTGCTTCAAATATTCTGCTTAACAGAATTATGTTTTCAAAAATAATATAAAATCACCTTAAATAGATTCCACTGGAATCATAAGTTATCCAATTTTATCCGACTGTTCGCAGCTTTATTTTTCCCCAGTAAATCGATAACTAGGTCTTGTTCATTCTTGTTGCATTGAAAAATAAAATAGGAAATCTATTCTTATATGAAAAGCAATTTTTGTTGAGTTTACACAACGTAAATGTTTTTCGTTTTAAATTAAGAATTTATTATAAAATATTTAAAAGTGGTAAGATGGTGGCTTACCTATAAAATTTAGCATAGAAATTTAAACTTTTCCAAAAGATCCACTGCATTATTGCAGAGCTTGCTCGAAAAAAGTGGTCTGTTTTCTTAAATGGAGATCTTATAGATGCACGTTCAATTAAAAAGCTTCTCAAAATAAAGCGCGAACTTTTTTAACAGTTTGAATACTAGGCAGGTTTGTGTTAATATAAAATCTAACTTTTTGTGTGATTCCCGTACAGAGAAAATTAGTTTTGGTGAAATATTCAATATACGTAAATAAATTAAATACCAAATATTCCGTATTTTATTTATGTGCAAATTTGCAGAAATATTCAAGATTGAATTTACTGACGTAGATCGCTTTTCTGCGCGTATTACCGATCGAGATTTCACAGTATTTCAGGCAAATTTAAAGGGAAGCAATAAAACAATTGCTTGTTTTCGTTGGATGAAATAACGCACTTTTCTGAATATATGGCTGTATTTCTGTACTCATTATGCACATTTGTGAGAAATTTGCATTTGAAAGAATGGAGAATTTTACATCTTAGATGCACGTTTTGCTAACTGGAATTTTTTTGCCTTACGGGTTTAATATAAAACGTTGGTTTTAAAGTAATGTTAATAATAAAATAAAATTTTAAAAAATCAAATAAATAATATAAAACGTTGGTTTTAAAGTAATGTTAATAATAAAATAAAATTTTAAAAAATCAAAGCTTTCGGATTTTATATTACGCCCAAAGGGCTGTTTTTTTTTAGCGTTTCATGTATTACCTTTATTTATTAAATATAATTTTCTTTGTATTTAAACCATATAAAATTCAATTCATCAGCAATATTACAAAATACTTAAAAACAGCATATCTTTAGAATTTCCGATAGATAATCTCGCGCTGTAGATAATTTTTTTTTCTATACAGTGTTACGATGGCTCGCTTTGAAATCATCGGCATTCTTAATCAAAAGTTCCTTAAAAATTTACAAAATGTGAAACAGATAATAAAACAAATTCGAAATTCAAAATTCGGGCTTCCGGGTGCTCATGTTTGGATTGAGGATTACGTTATTCAAAATCTGATGGCTCTAGGTACCGTCGTTTTTTCACAGTGCTAGAAACATACCTACATTCGTGCACATTTTCTTTCGTTTAATTTCTTTTAAAATAATGTAGTGTGATCATATTTGGTGGCATCAATTTGAAAAGTCTTTTCACGGAGATTCTTTTACAGAGATGCAGCCTTTTACAGCAAAATACCGTTTTGAGACTAATAGCCCTACTGATCTAAAAAATTAGGTTAAAATTTTATACATACAAAGCGTTTATACCTACACAAAGGGAGCGCTCCTAAAACATTCTCTGTCATATTTTGAGAAACTGTGGAGCATAAATATAAATCTGGATTTAATAGTTAAGAGAAAAAAAACCACGCTGGCAAGCCTTTCAAATAACCTGCGAATCGTTTTAATCTTAATCGTGGAAAAATACAATACGCTTATTGAAATAACATACACATCTTTTTCTATCAGAAGCGTTACTTGAAATTACTAAGCTATAAATTGAGAATTTCACTTTTCTTCTCATTCAATTAATTCAGTTCTCACTTCGCGACAAAGCAAAAATACATAAAACCTCAAAATATCTTTACTAAAAATTAAAAAATATAGAAAAATATAAAGCACCAAATACAGTTAAAACAGTTAAACAAGCAATTTTTGCACTTAAAATTAGAGTTTCTACGCAAAAACAAGCAATTCGGCCAGCGGGCAAGAAGGCAGACGTTTCGGTGCGCAAAAAATGAAAGTTTACTTTTGGTCCCGTTCCACAAAAAGACACTGAAGGTGCAAAAACTGACTTCATTCACTATTCTGCTAAATTTCAAATGTAAACAAATATAGCTGCTATGGTCGAAAAATTAGGCTTAGCCGCACTTGTTGATAATTCTACAACTATTGCATGTAGATTAACCAAAGGCATAAAAACTTTAACCGGAACATAAGAACAACATAATTCAGTCATTTTCAAAGCAAAAAGTGCACAATTTACCATTATATAAGAATAAAAAAAACTGAGCTCATGGAGCCGAGTAACAGAGTGGGTATACTTTTGGTGCGACCGATTGCAACCAAAAAAGCGGGTGCACAACTACATGTTATAGCAGTCCTAAATACAAAATTTCAACCTTCTGAGGCTACTGTTTTTGAGTTATGCAAGATACATACATGCATACATACATACGTAAGTACGTACAGACATCACGAAAAAGTCTCTTCTGAATCCATTTTAATTTTTGCAAACAGTGTCGGGCAAAAGAGTCCTTTATTATGTCCTTACGTACAGATGTCACACTAAATTGCATTCGATAGCCGTCAAAATGGATATTTTCGTTGAAATACAATACCCGAAAATTTTCGCGATTGCAATACTTCCTTTACTTCGTACAAGGAAGTAAAAAGGGAATTCCCATTAATTATTCGATGATTTTATTCAACAATTAACATTTGTTTTAGTCAATATTTCATACATCACTGGCTTAACAGCGATTAACACCACCTTTTTGAAGGCTTCTAAAGGCTTGGCAATATGAGTATGAGAAGAATAGTTTTTTAATAACATTCTTGGAGTTATATTACTTAAAGCAGCATGCCACAAGTTTTATTTGAAAGAAGAGTGATTCTAAGTTTGAAAACGTTTCACGCTTTATTAAATTACTTTTAATTCCAGTTTCCGTGTAGGCATACCTAATTTACATTTATTTGGATAGTTTCTTCAAACCAATTCTAAACTTCAATGTATAGAAGGTATTAAATAAAAATTGAAATTTAAAAATTTAAAAACATTTCATCTTTATTATTATAATACATTTTCTTTTAAGAGACAGACCAATGAATAAGACTTTTTTGGTAGAGAATAGCTAAAATATGGTTAATTACATACTATTTAAGTTGATTTTATATGACAATCGTATTTTTCATCTTTAATTTCATTATTAGCCCAAAGGGGCAGTTTGCCCAAAAGGGCTATTAATTTCGTTTTGGAATTTTGCGTTGAATCACTATAAATGACGTTAATTTTCAAACTGTTGCTACCAAACATTACAGCCCTGCATTATATGTATAGAAATTAAATAATTTAGAATTTGCATGAATGTATATATGTTTCTCTCACTGCGAAAAACAATGGCATCTAGAAACATTAAATTTTGAATAAAGTAGTCCTCCACTCGAATATGGGCATGTTAAAGCTCAAATTTGGAATTTGTTTTATTATCTATTTCATATTTTGTAAAACTTTAACGAATCTTTTATTAACAAACTCGGCGATTTCAAAGCGAGCAAAGGCACATTTTTATCCCCAGCGCTCGAGACTGTCTGTGTATTGGAAACTCTAAAGATATGTTGTTTTTAATATTTTATAATATTGCTGTTGAATTGAATTTTGTGGTTTAAGAGCGAAGAATGTGATATTTAACAAACAAAGATAACACACAAACCGCTGAAAAAAAGTGCCTTTTGGGCGTAATATAAAGCTGAAAGCTTTCAGATTTATTTTCATTAAGTTAGTAAGTGAATAAATAACTGACGCAATAAATCAGACCCACGGCTGCTGGTGGGAAAAAAGTGAGAATCATTTAATTTCACCTCTAAATTTTACACTCGTGCGAGCGCGGAAAGACTTGAGTACATTGGTTCTTTTTTACATAGACTCTCGAGAAGTTAAAAACGAGTTTATGGATGACGGAGCGCTTCCTAGCGGGAATTCGGAATTCGATCTTGACTCAGTTTCGCATTCGTAGAATTGCGCATCACGACGTAGCTAAGGTTACAGAGAACGAACGCTGTGTTGTCTACCTCTGCAGTTACTTTCCGAGCCGACAAAGTTCTACTTCGAATCAGTCAAAAGAGTTTGACGAGTTGGAAAATTTACCTCCCATCCAACTCTGGAAAAGAAGAAGTTCGATGTAATTCCTCCAAAAAGGAATTTTAAAATTCGATTTGAACTTCTTGGCTGGCTCGACAGCACATTTATTTTCAGGAAAAGATCAAATACTGACGAATACACGATGTGTCCAAATTTCGAATTGCGAAAGAAGCAGTATTAGCAAAACGCCAGAAAAGGAGTAGTGCCTGAAATGCAATGAAATAATGATTAATCGATAATGCTTATTTACAAGTTTTACCGATTAAACTAAGCCTAATCGTATAATCGATAATTCTGTCGACACAAAAGCAAGCGCATAGTTTAAAAATGTTGTGATATGCTTTTCTTTCGTTTCTTTTCAGAAAAATTATAATATTTAACGGCTTGTTTCTGAATATTACCCCTTAAATTTTTTTTCTCTGAAACTATGCAAAGTAAAAAGTTTTAATTTAAGCAGTAATATCAAAGTTTGTTCATTTTAATATTTTTAAATGATAAAAAGAATATTCTGATTTCTATATAAAAAAAGCATTATCGAATTATACAGAAATTTGTGAACAGAAATAAACATGAAATTATCCTTCATTTATTTGAAACTATATGCATGCAAATTTTTACGATGGAGCCCAACACCAACTATAGAAAAAGGAAGCCTGAGTTTGATGGAAAATATTTTGACTCGTTTGAAATGATACATTTTCAGTTTTTTTTCAGCTTGTTTTCTTATAAAAAATAACTTTTTAACTTTATATTTATTCTTTAATATCACATAAATGGCTGCAGAGAAGGTGTGATACGTTACATGTCATATAAATAGTTGTCACAGTCTTTTCATGGAGAGGTTTGTAATTTTTAATAAAATATAAGATTTGTTAAAAAGTACACTCAGCTCCCGATTAACTAAGGTAATAGTGGAAATGACGTCCTCAACTCATCCGAAGGCACTTCATCCGAAGGAGAGAATAATAAGCTATATTATAATTATCAGAAAAAAATTAATTATTAATTTCTGATAATAAATAATTAACAGAAATTAATAATTTATCTCCATTTTAAAGCAGTTAAATCTGGAGAATAAACTCGTTTGTCTTATTAAATTAAATCAATATTCAAAATAAAAGCAACACCAAAAAATTAAAAAAATAAAACCGTCGTTTAAAAGTTTGATATGATTTATTAGAACAGATTATCGATAGAAATGGCCCAAGTGAAAGAGCAAAACATTTTATACGATATTTAGATGAATATGCATTTAGACTAACATGGTAACGCTATATATTATTTGTATATTTAAAACGTGAGAAAATGCAGATGCAATTCTTTAAAAGTAGTTAATGTTTTTAATTAGATATTTCATGTATTATACGCATTCTTACTTAAATCGAACAGATTAAAAAGTAAAATAAATAATATTCTTAAGAACTACATTTAATGCTTTTAAATAGTTTTGTTTGTTAATCAGTAGCAGACAGATTAATACGAAAGAAAAATATCTTATGTTTTTTTCGAAAGGCAAACAGACTCGAATGAAAACTGAAACAACGCATTAAACAAAAAATAACGCAAAATCGTTTTTCAAGACTAATAGCCCCTTTGGGCTAATAAATAATAAATAAATAAATATCATTATAAAGGAAGAGATTATGTTTTAAATTCATTGAAGAACAATATTTACAAAAGAACTTGAACAATGTCATTGAATTCAAACTCGCTTAAAAATTCGGTTTGACGTTTTCACTTTTTTTCTGAGTTCATTTGGCAGACATCAGTCCCTGCGTTGATCATTTTCATATTTACATTTTCCGTAGAGTTTTCCTGAGGATTTGTGATCGTAATTTTTCTGCTATTTTGCAGTAAGCAAACTAACTTTCTTTAGACAGGGCTTAGATTAACCTGCGCCGCCCAACCGGTATTGTGGTTAGCATCGTTGACTGTCGTGCCGAAGGGTCCGGGTTCGAATCCCTGAAACAGCATGGATGTTTGTAAATGTATAGTGTAAGTGAGGCATGGAGGCACTGTAAATATGCGACGAGTCGAAAGTTCTCTCGTGTGGTTTGGTGGAAGGGAAGATGGGTGGGAGACCCTTAGACCCGCCCCCCTCCGGGGGTGCTCTCCATCAAAATTGGGGCGGAACTGAGCAAAATTGCACTGTCACCTGTAAGGTACTCAAGACTGTTGCCAACGACAGATGTATTTTGAGCGCTCCTTTCCACGAGGAATTTCGTGGGCTTGGGCTGATGTTGCTGTCAGATAGTGTAACAACAACAAATTTAACCCGCATCCGGTGAATCTGCTTCCGATTGACTGGAACTGAATATCATGGTAACGATCTGACCCTCATTGTAGCATGTTACACAAGTGACGATTGATACAGATATTTTTAGTATTGGGTTATACATGATCTTAATATCGACTGAGGACCACAAATCTGAGAATTCATTACGAAATAAAGGTTTTGTACCGAATGTACCGTGGCACGGCTAAATGTAAACGAAAATTTGTAATATGTATTTGACACAATAACCTATGGGAGTGGTCTCAAAGATTGCATGAGGACAAAATGCACGATCTGAAAACAGTTGACGGGACAGAATTTTTTTAACAAAATAATAAAAATGTTTTAATAAAATTTTAAATATTTTAAGTGAATTTTCAATTACTCTTACTAAGATTTTTCCAAACATAGATAAGCAATGATAATAGTGAAAAAGTAAAAGTAAAAAGCAAAGTAAAAAAAAAATCAAATTTGTATTTAATTTCTATCTGAAATCTAATGTTTGGTAACTGTAAAACATTTTTCTTGGTTACAATTTGTAAGTCAAATAAACTGACATCTAAATAGTAAATTCTTAAACTGACATTTCTTTCAAATAATTCTAATATGTTTAAATAATCGTTATACGGCTTACTTTAATTTAAATTAAAAATAAACAAATTATGAAAAATTTCGAAGTTTTGAGAGGAAATTTACCAAGTGGAACAAAATTTGAGAATAAATAATAGAAATTTAATTTCTTCTTTTTATTTATTAACATTTTCTTCGACTCATAAACAAAAATACATATGTTTGTATGTAAATAATTATAAATGTCTTTATTTCTTACTATATCTTGACACTTGGTGGTGTTTCGATTTTAGTCAAGTTTTAATCTTGGATAGAAATTACTAAAAATTATCTTCATCACGGATTGCAGACGCTCATTGGTCACTCGTGTTCTTTTCTTATTAATTTGTAACCGTGGGGGGAGGGAACCTTTCTTACATAAATGCATTCCCAATCAAAGCGATTATTCTTAGAGCAAAATTCGTAACTGAGTTTTTCTTTTTTTATATATCTTTTGACAAACACGTATAAAAGTTGAATAAATCTTTATCTTTAAATCTTTGAATAAGATTTGTATCACACTGTAAATTAACTAGCTCGATTTAGAGATTTTCAAGTGTGTTATTTATATTCGTTTTTAATGGAAATGAAGATAATATAAACTCGTGCTTCAGATTACTAAAATCTTGAAGTTTTTGCAAGAAATAGATAACTGAAATGCCTTAATAGGCTGCATAAAATTGCTCCGAGGATCACTAAGCTATGGCAGTTTCCCTATGCATAAAATCTGTATAACCTAAAACGTCGGCTTAATTAGGATAATGTCCAGAACGTTGACGGTGTCAAACCAATGTAAGAAGATTTGAATAAATGGTAAAAATTCTTCGTTTCGAGTTTGCAGCCTCTTCAGACATACCTCGTTGTTCGATGTTATTAAATTTCGCATTATCTCCGTTTAATGAAGAAAGATTTCTTAAATAATCATTTTCTGCAGGGAAAAAAAGAAAAATAGTTAATGAAAATTTGAATGATTTGTAATTTTTTAACTTAAACTTGTAGAGACATTAGGATTTTTGAAGCAGGAGAAGTGAATGATGAACAATGCCCTTGCCAGGAATCTAACCTCGGACCTCTTGAATATGCTCCGAGTGTGCTGACCACTATACCACGAAGGCATAATAAGAAGCCGAAAGAAATGCCTTATATACTTCACCTTTTGAAGAGCGACTGAGGTGGGACCCAATCGTCAAATCCTGGTGGTGAAGAATCATCATCCACCACCTTTTTTAGTTTGGGCGCTAACGTAGAGGCATTACGTTATAAGGTATTTCACCCGTCTTCTTCGCATGCCTTCGTGGTGTAGTGGTCAGCACGCTCGGCGCATATTCGAGAGGTCCGTCGTCCGAGCCCCGGCGAGGGCATTGCTCATTTTTCAATTTCTCTTGCTTTCAAAAAATCCTAATGAATCTACAAGATGTTTTGAAGCAGGAAGACATGAAAAATGAGCAGTGCCCTTCGCCTGGACTTGAACCTTTGTCCTCTCGAATACGCGTCGAGAGTGCACCACGAAGACATTCTAAGAAGGCGGGAGAAATACCTTATATGCTCCCCCCTTTTAATGGGCGACTGCAGATTAGGGATCTCAATCGCCAAATCCTGGTGGTGGAGAAGCATCATCCACCTTAAGCCGAAAAATTAAGCCGAAAAATTAAATTTCAACAGCACGAATATCAGCCAGCCTATGCTTCCATGAGGTCTGGTCGAAAAATTTAGAAACTATTTGTACTTTAACTGATTTGCATTCTTCACATAGCCTTGCTATATTTTCAGAAGAGTGCGGAGAATTCACACCTGGTTCAGTACAATGAAGCATTAAGTTTAAAATCCAGGTGTCACGCTAAATTTCCCGTTTAAGGATTTAAATAAAGGAAAATTTACTAATTACTGCTATGCTTAGCAGGAAAACCTTTCAGTGACTTTTAGAAAAGTTTAAATATCCGCTCTTACTGGGAGTTAATTTTAGTGCAACTTGTAATATCAAATAATATTCATTGTAAATATTTATGACCGAATTATTTTTTTTCTCAGAAGAACACCATGACTAACCTAGAAATCATATATTTTTTAAAAATAAATTGCATTAAAATAAGCAAATAGAAAATTTTAAATAAGTATTTGTACACACATTATTTGACTTGCTTTTCTTATTGCCGTTTTTTTTTTTTTTTTTTTTTTTTTTTTTTTTTTAACTACGTATTTGAAACTACCAAATAAGAGTTTTATTATGCTTGTCTTTATTTCTTTTATTTCTATGTTCTTAACTTAAACGCATGATATTCAATCTAGATTCATGAATCTAGATAATTCATTAATGATCAATCTAGTTAATCAATACTCTAGATCAATGTAGAAAATGATTCAATCTAGGTAATCAACTAATCGTCTGATTAATATTCAATCTTATTCATTGCACCTCTGTTTCATTTTCTAACTTGCGAGTTCTTGCATGACATCCTCTTCTGTGAAATTTCAATATTTGTTGCATTATTTTCCGTTTCTTTCCTTTCGAGCTAACATACATTCTTTTTAACTTTTCTCAGTAAAATCATGACTCGTTAATTTTTACACTATCTCTTTATTTCCTACATCGTAAAATTAGCCGAAAGATATTAAAATTTTGCCAAAGTATCTTCCGAAAGTGGTCATCTTGCTAAATATTGGTATTTAATTTATATCTTTAAAATTCGTTTGCAAACACATCTTTCCCTCTATTGTTTATAAATAATGTTAAAAATTAAAAGGCAAACGTTCTGGTAGCCGTACTGAATACGTAACACTGAAACTGTTAGTTCCTGGTTTCTTTTAGACATTGCATTGCCTTTCGGCGTAAAGCAATTAAATATAAAAAACGAAAGATGAACCTAAAATTCTTTTTTTGCGAAGCGTATGCAGTATACAGGTTTCTTGCGAAGGTACACAGGTCGTATACAGGTTTTCTTGCGAATGCACAGAAGTCGTACACAGGTGTTCTTGCGAACAATTGTCTTTAAATAAGATGAAATTAAAACTTCCTTTGGCACAATTTATATATTTTAAATCAATCTCAATTTTAAAATAATTATTCTTCAATTACATCGTATTCATATGCACAGATTTTTAATTGTTCCTTTCGAGCAGTCATCCTTAATTTGTATGGTGCCTTTCTCCTGGTAGAGTAGAATGATATGGTAACTATAATGCTAAATTCCGAAGGTACAAGCAAAAGACACGCTGCTAATTCTCTCTTATAGAAGCTTACAAAAGAGCTTTGTGTACCATTTTGTAGCTTCAGACACCAAAAGGAAGAAGTTTGGGAAAGTTGATCGATAGTGGCAAGCATACTCAAAGTGATTGATGGCTAATTTATCAACGGAGTGAATCTCGATAGAGATAACAAATTTTAATCATTTGTTTAAGTGAGATTGATGTCAACAACTAATTGACAAACTTAATAAATCTGAGATTCTAAAACCCTTATTATCAACCAATTACTCAGTAAAATGTATAATCATCTAACTGCTTGTCACTATAAGTGGAATTACTAATTTTTAGCCATAGAAACACCACTGTGGAAGATTACTTTTACTCTGGGAAGTATTGATGTTATAAAAACGTAATAAAGAAAATCCTATCAATTTATTGATTAAAAACGAAGTAGCTATAGTTATTTCTAGGATAGAAAAGAAAGATGCGTGTGCCATTTCTTGATCAAAGCCTCATGCATAAAATTAAATATACGTATTATGAGCATTATGACGTTATAAGGATGTCTTTGTGTAATAAGAGATTGCTGCATAATGTATCCAATATTAGGAAACTGATATGACCTAGGCTAGCTCCTATCACATTGATACCACTTTTTATTTATACTTTTTTGATTAATTTTAAGCTTTTGAAAATTAAATTTGGATTTTTAATAAATACTTAAATATTCATTGCTGCATGCTGTGGGTTCATAAAAATCTCCTGAAATAATTTAATCAGATGAAAAGGATGACTTGAAATGTCAATAAATAACAGCTCGTCCGGCAAAATAAACAACTATAAATTGCTCAAAGATAAACAGAGTTAAGTTGAAATTCTTAAAAAGTGAGAAAAATGGCTGAGTACCAAAGTCGCTTAGAAAACAATGTCGGAAGCAGTAATCTGCAAACAGAGGCTTAATACAGTCCAAACTAACCTAACTCACAGAACCACGATATACCACGGTGTTATAGGTATACAATGGATTTCAGCTAAGAGTCTTTTTCAGTTGCCCGAGATTGTTACAATGAAAAAGAAACTTGCGGATTATAACCTTACATAAAACCTGAATCACGGTTTCTCAGAACCACCTATAAATAGGGTTGTTTAGCAGGTCTAGATGCTCCATAAAAAATCGCTGCTACGATTTAAAAATGAATTTTCTAGAACCTTTCAGAATATCGCCAAACTGGTGAACATTGCCAAATGTCGTCATCTAGCAATAAAAATTATTTCCAAGGGTTGTTAAGAAATTTTGTCCCCACATCTCTGGTTTTGTTTGAAATATCCGTAGAATTCAAATGTCAGTTGACTCACCATTCAGAGATCTACAGTTTATTACATGAAATAAACTCATGCAAACGAAATTACCGTAAATGCAAAATTAAATGAAGTAAATAAGTAAATAAACTTCAAATTGCTAACAAAATGCACCAATGACATCCATAAATAAGAGCAAATACATAACAGTATAAAATAGATTAAAAAAAGGCAACTTATAAACGCCTAAATACAAATATTGCGTAACAGTATTACTGTTTGGAAATTCTTTTTGTTGATCCTCGTACTAACAGAAACCTGTACGAAATTACAAGAAAAATAACCGGAAACTCTTGTTGAAATATTCATCTCCGCCGTCAGATTATTTTATGAAGAAAGATTGCTTTAAGAGAGCGTGTGAAGAATCGGAATATCTGTAGCTATGGAGGGAAAACCATTTGAAATGCTGTGAATTTTGATTTACTAATTTCTAACATTAAAAGTCTTCCAAAGCCAGAAAATTTCAGCATATTAATATGAAACATAAATAAAGAGCTTTCAGTTTCATTTATTTATCTGTAAATCTCTGCTCTATATATTATAAAGGGAAAAAAGAAGTATATTGTATTGAAGCAAAGTGGTGAGTTTCAATCAGGAACTCGTGTCCTTTCCTAAGATAAAGAAACGTCTACAGATCTTAAATTTGAAGGGGGAAATGTATAAAAAATCAAGAATTGTTGGACCATAAAAACCTTTAATAGGTTTATGGAACTTTTTGGTTTTTTGAAAACCTTCCACAAAACAGCAGATAAAGACAGTTTATTGACCAAGAAAGCCCGTTTCTCGAAGAAAAAGTAGAATCGATATACCCTTCCCTTCCTTAAGTTCCTCATTTTGCTATCCTGCCCGGGCAGTTATCGATTCCTATTATTCTTCGTTACTTTTCTTTTCCTGCTGTGTCCTTCTTATTTTCTATCCGGCCAAAAGGAAATGGTGTATGGTGTTCCCTCATCATGGTAGAAAGTTAGTGAACTGGAGATAAAATCAGCGAATCTGTCGGAATTTATTGGTGACCTTTTAAAAGAAACTATTTTGTCTGTGGTGCCCCGTGTAGTTCACAAGGCTCTGATGGGAATCACGTATATGCGAGTTGAAAGCTTCAGCAAATTCACGCGCGGTAAGTAACAAACAGATTGCCCATTTAGAGTGAGCACAAGTTGGATCACGTCCATTGAAGATGGGATGCACTGCCTCATCAAATTGAATCACGCTCATTGAAGATGGAAGCACTTTGGATCATTAAGTATTCCCATTCCCATTCCCGAACGCTGGTGGATGGAAATAATATTTCACCACAAAATGTAATACGTAAATAACTCAAATGGTTAAGTAATTGAGTTGATTTCGTTTTCACTGCGAGGCGTCGTTAAATTTGCTTCATGAATATGTTGCCACAAATTTGTGTTTCCTGTAGTACTGTGAAAGTTGGTTAATTTTAAAAACACATTATAATTTCATATTTAATTATGTCACATATCTAGTTAAAGATACTATTTCTTTGCCTCTTCAGCCTCAACGTAAATGTTTTAACGAAGTCGGAAAGTCAATAACTTGGCTACTCGGTGAAAAAGAAAATTTAACCATTTCTTGACACTGTAAATGTACTTAATGTTCATGTATTATGCACAGTTATTCTTAAAATAACGGAATTTCTTCAAAATATGAAATAACTGCCATTAAGTATGTCCCATATGTATTACAAAATTATCAGTGACAAGTGAACTAAATATTACTTGCAAATATTGCAATGGGAATAACAGTACTAATCTGTCCTTTAATATATAGAAACATGCTGCAGTTTTGTCATTAAGCAGAAATCAAAACTATTTATAGCGAACTAATCATGTTGTAATGAATTACTTGTAGCTTATTTTCCCCTCCTCTTTTAATTTCCTTAAATCATATCGTCAAGCCCAAATTATGAAACTGCATGGTATGCGCTTAAGTTTAAGAATAATCCAAATACGATTTCTGCGAAATAATTTTCATATGTTAATCTCAGATTCACCTCTGTTAAGAGAGATATATCCATAAAACCAACGTTGCGTAGAATCCACGCTGCATAGGGTTCGGCACTGTGTAGCATCGAAAAGGCGAAGGACCAACAAGAGCATACAACCGACAAAATTACCGACATAAGATCCATACGAAGAAATAGAAATTTGTTAAAGATTTAATAGTAAGTAAGGGGACCGATGCACTTTCATCACCTACACAGAATTGCCATAGGCATACGATCGCTACAGCATAGGATCGACACAGCGTAGAAACGACACGGACATGCGATGGACCTCGCATAATGTAACCAAGGATTATAGTTAGAATAATACTTAATCAAGTGGCAAAGAATTTGAGTAGAGTATTATTTTGGGGGCATCTGCATGGAATCGGCACCAGTTTTGAGCTGGTGCCAAGTCAAAACCGGCTTTTGAGCTGTGTTGCGTTGCCATATTTTTTTTATTAAAAGCAAAAGGAATTCCCCATGTGCCACAAAGTATCACATGCAGATCACAGAAGTAAGTATGAAACAAAGCACAAAATAATAAATAGTAAAGGAAAATTTCTGAAACTAAATTGTGAAGGATTACAAAATGTTACGGTGAATTGACAAAAATAGTCAAAGACACTTACTTCTCTTGGCAGGACCGGCGCCAAAGCATGTGCAAACGGTGTGGCCACACCGGGCAGCAGAATTTAGGGGCGGAAAATTGTTACAATTTAGGAAAGATCTGGGCGGCAGAAGTTTGGCTTCGCTGTGTTTGCACCGGGCAGCAAAAAGGTTTAACGCCGGCCATGTCTCTCGGAAATAAATTGATGAAAATCTGCGTCACATTATCGCGTTAAAATTAGAGAGAGCTACAACTTTGGAAATTATAGAGAACTAAATCTGTGGAAATCTTCACATACTCTGCATCAATGTAAATAAGTAACTGTGTAGGGACATTAGGTATTTTTTTTAAACAGAAGATGTGAAAAATGAGCAATGCTCTCGCCGGGACTCGAACCTTGGTCCTCTCGAATACGCGCCGAATGTGCTGACCATTACGCCACGAAGGCATGCTAAGAAGGCGGGAGAAATGCCTTACAACTGCACCTAAAAAAAAGTCCCTTAACGTGTGAGAACTTCTCGTGTAATAAAAAAAGACTCCGCTGTTTGCTGAATTAACGTTCAAACTAAAACATCTAAAATAAGATATTCACAAGGCAAAGTCCGCCTGTAATTCTTGGCTCAGGTCCTCTATCCACGCAAAACACGACTAGCAAAGGTTGAAGCTCATTCAAATAAATTTAGAAGCTGGGCGAAAATAGCAGTGAGACGGTCAGCGGTCGCTTCGGAAAGCTCCTTCACCAAAATTCTGTTTATACATATATTAAATAATCTGCATCTTTGTGGAAGTCAATGAAAGTAGAAGTGATAGTACAGGCAAAATAATAAATAATGGATTGATAAACACAAGACCCTCCGTATTTTGAATAAAATTTGATAATTATCGATGAACAAAGTGAGAAAAACTGCAGTATACACATTATTATCAATGTTTATTTATTATATTGTGTGCTGTTTTCATTAAATTTAGGAAGAAATAATGAATGATCCAAATATATTACCTCAATAAAAATTAACTGAATGATAGGTTTTGGAGTCTGCAACAATTATTACCCACATGTTGCTCGGATAAGGAACAGGTACACCACAAATGGATCGATGAAATACTGTCATGAAGAAACCTATTAAATACTTTTATGGCATTGTTGCGTTTCTGCTAGAGCGTTAGAGGACAGGACTCAATTTCTTCGACGAAATCAATTTCTTTTCAGTCGCCTCAAGGAACGGTATTGTTGATGGTCCAAATCTCTAGCTCTAACCATCGCATAAAAAAGACAGTAATTCCTGAAGGTAACTAACTCCTTTACGTCTGAATCTGCCAGCAAGAGACTGAAACTGTTGCGTGTGGAAGCTGAAATTTACCTAAGTGTATTACATTTAAATTGGCAATTAAAACTAATTTGAATTTTCTGGATACGGTTTTAGATGTAAGATTTTACAACAAATAGTTTACCGATCAGTAAGCAATGGTAAAATTTTTACACTAATTTAAGTTTTATTATTATTCAGTTTGATATAATTACGAAGTAAAGCCATTATCGATGGTGCTCTTCTCTTCCAAATAAAGATGTTTTAAAATGAACGCTCTGCTCGACGTCTCGTGAACAGTTTTCCACAGATTCATAACAACAGTTTCAGAAACGAGTCAAATAAATTAGCTAAGTATCAAACTTTATTTCTTAGGTACGGAACTTTGATTTTTCTGCAAATGAAGATTTGAAACCTACGCTTATACGCCAATTTTTAATAATGTATAGGTAATAATAATTAGAATAACTTGTATGTGAATGCCGTAGGTATGATGATTGAAAATATAGTTATAGTTGTAGCCGCTTTAGCACTTTTTACTTCTTAATAAAACTTTCTTAAAACACATCTTAACCCAGATGCTTCTTACTTTTAATAGCTACCTTTGTACTTTTCATATTTTTATATTGTTGAAATAAGAAAGAAGAGTGAAAGGCATCAAGTTAGCAGCGAGAGAAAACACGAGAAGAATGCGTAGATTCTAACGTCAGTAAGTGAAACTACAGTTCTACCTTATTTTTATCATGGTTAATTAAAGTTTTACTTTTAAGATTTTAATATTATTATTGGCTAAAGGTGTTTTTGCGTTATATAAGTACAGGCGTCATTAGCGTTATATAAGAATTATATGACAAAGATTAACTTTGAAATCCGAGAAATTTGTTATAAGCTTGTTGATATTTTTTAGGACAGGGAGGAGAAATAGCTAAATTAAAAATGAGGCTTACTGCAAATAACAGTTATACAGTTATAATAGAATTATTAGTTAAAAACAGTTATAATATACACACATGTTCGTGTGTAACACTCATGGGAGCCTGAAAGTCTGAAAAAGCGGTTGCAGAAGACACAAAATAAATGGGTTAATAGGGGGTATGGTCCCCTCTTACAGCCATGCAGACCTCGTAGCGTGATGTCATACTGGAAATAAGGCAGTTTATCAGTGCCTGTGGCAATTGGTCCCACTCATTCAGCGACGCTGTTTTCAGTTCCTGGATGGTTGTCGTAGGGGGTTTGTGAGTTGCAATTGCCCTCCCCAGACCGGCCCAGACATGGTCTATAGCGTTGAGGTCTGGAGAGCTGGCTGGTCTCCAGACCGGCCAGGTCCGGCGGGCGAATATCCTCACTCTCGTTCATACGGCGTTCATTTTCATATCTCATTCATCCGGCGAATATGCTCACTCTCGCAAAATTCGTCGACCAGAAAAGCTTTATGTGGCCTCGCGTTATCATCCTGTAAGATGAACTCGGGGGCCACTGCAGCCCGGAAAGAGCGAACATAGGGCTCCAAGACCTCATCCCTATGCCTCACACCAGTCACAGAGCCTCTGTCAAAGACGTGGAGTGGTGTGCGATCATCCAACATGATGCCTTCCCAGACCATTACACCGCCACCGCCATAATTATTGATTTCGAGGACATTGGAGGGTAGATAGCGGGTCACTGGCTCTCTCCATATGGGAGTACGGCGAGAATCGGTGTTTAGGCTAAAACGGGACTCATCGGTGAACAGAGCGGTCGCCCATTGCTCCGTACTCCAATCGCTATGCTGCCTGCACCATGCTAATCGGACTCTCCTGTCCGTAGACGTGAGCGGAACGTAAATAGCCGGTCTTCTGGCAAACAACCCTGTCTCATGCAGTCTTTTGAAAAACAATCACCCTTGTTACTCGGGTTCCTGTGGCTGCATACAGATCTCAAGAGAGCGGAGAAGCTGTAGCCACTCTGTTACGCCTCTCTAAAATGGACAAATAGCGATCTTCTCTGGCCGTCGTGGCTCTTGGACGACCTTGCCCAGGCTTTCTCTCGATGGATCCAATATTCTGGAACTGTTTCCATAGGTTACACACGACGTTGGGCGTTAAATTAAACTCTCTGCATATCTGGACTTGCGATTTTCCTGCCATTAGCCTCCCCACAATTCTCCACCTCATTCCAGCATCTAAACATTGGTTACTCATTTTTACTGTTCCGATGTAAATTTAACGGATTGCTGCAAGATAACACCAAGAAATTCGCCGGTGTGCCATCGAACGCAATTCGTCTAGAAGCAGTGGTTTTTCCTTCAGTTCAGTTCTTTTCATGAAATTCGATAAAATATGCAAATTCTCTTAATTTATTTCACCAGTGTATATCAGCTGCAGTTGTTTTTCACATAATAAGCATAACCCGTTCTGACAGAATCCGTTCTTTGGGATGCTTTTCCCATTAGTGACTAAGGAAATAGTTTTAACTTGTTTGCGATTTTATCCAAATCCGCAAACCATAGTAAAATAATTTAAAGAATATTAAAAAGCTACCAATTTTGGAAATGCTAAGAACTGATGGATTATAAATATATTAATTTACACAATGCATTTAAATAGTCTGACCATCATACTGAGTCTTTCTAGTCTTCCACTTGAGTTGAAAGACTTAGCCCTGTTTTTCAACTTGTGATATATTTATCTTGACTAATAGTTAATTTTTAGTTAAAGCTGCTTTTCTTTCACTCTTCTTTTCACCACGCTTTCCTGCCAGAATGAGTTAGCGCATGTCTTTTCAGCTTAAGGCAGAGAGAAGTTCTATATAAGCGAAGGTTTCGCAAGTTGATTTTAAATCGTGTTATATCTGTTTAAAGATCACGTTATTACCGTGACTTAATAGCGATTTGATTCAGTGGCGTTGAATACCTCTAGTCATTAGGCTTGTCCCGCCGGCTTCTACGAACCAGAGCCTTGTGCACATTTAATTTATCCTGTGAGCCGTTCGCCTAGCCCAGTAGTCGGCAAACTTATTAGCCAAAGAGCCAAATATGAGCACTGCAACAATTTTAAAAAAATTGGGAGCCAAATCTGCTTGTTTAGTAAACTTTTATTATACCAAATGACTAAATAAAACTAAATTTAATACTTAATAAATATTTATTAATGCGAACAACGTGCTTGCATCTCCTTGGAAAGTTTGAGTAAGTCCGGTTTGTATGTTGTTGTTTTTAATTTTAGGCATGATTCCAAGTTCTCATCAATAAGACGATTTCTCAGTTTACTCTTGATAATGTTCATGCTTGAAAAGATTGTTCGCATATGTATGTAGAACCGAAAAGGGAAAGAACAGCAAACGCGAGCTTTTTCAGCTGATCGTAAGAGTCAGGAGTACTATTCCAAGCGTTGAAAATGATCATGTCTTCCTTCTCCAGGTCATTCAAAGCAGACCACTTGTGTTCTGAACTAAGATCATATTTTTTCTTCTCCAATATTTCCAATTCAACACAAAGATGTTCGAATTTAGAGCGCCATACCTCCTTGTTTTTTAAATCCAGCAATTGTATTTCAAAGCTACCAATGTCAATTTCAAAAGGAGAGAATTTCATCTCGGTTATCGTAGCATTAAGAGGATTTTTGACAAATGCTAAAGTTGCTCTGCTGTTTTTAAATTCCTGACACCTGCTCAGAAATGCTTCCCTCATATTTAAAATTATTGTTTTAAAATGGTGGGAATCAATACAGAAATTATTTTCTTGGCGATGCCTCAGCAGGCTCCGATAGTGAAATAATGTTTCCCTTTCTAAATCCTGTGCAAAAATGGATAATTTGTTTTCGAATGTTATTACTTCTTCTAACATCGAAAAAATTAAGTTTCCTTTTCCTTGTAGTTTACGATTAAGTTGATTTAGATGAGACGTAACGTCTACCATGAAATAAAAGCTTTGGATCCACTCATCGTCTGTTAGTTCTGGATAGTGAAGGCCCTTCTCAAGGAGAAATGCTTTAGTTTTCGGAAAAAATGACGCGAAACGTTTTAAAACGTTCCCTCTTGATAACCAACGTTCCTTGTTATGAAGCAGAAGATCAGCATACTCACTCTTCATTTCAAATAAAAATTCTTTGACTTGGCGATGATTTAGAGCTTTAGCTAAAATGGAGTTGATAATGGTAATCACTAATTCCATAACTTTACAAATTTCTTCCGGAAATGTCTGCGCACAAAGCGCTTCTTCGGTGAATGATACAATGGTAAACAAGTATCTCTTGATTAATTTTTTTCTTTCAAAATAGCAACAACCCCTTTTCTTACGCCGATCATACTTTTGGCCTCATCTGTTGAAATCGGCACAATTTTATCGAGGGGAATATGATGTTTATACATACACTCAATTATAGCATTGGCGATATCTTCCCCACGCGTCTGACCTTTGAGTGGCAATAATCCTAAAAGTTATTCTTTAGGGCCTGAATGAGGCATAAGTCTTACAAAAAGTGAAACTTGCGCTGTATCGTTTATGTCACAAGACTCGTCAACTGCTATTGATAAAGCCGAAACCAATTTCAGATCTTCGATATGCTGGATGGTTATATTCGAACACATTTTAATTGTTCTGTCTTTAATGGTTTGGGCAGACAATGATAACTCTTTAATTTTTTTCAGAATATCTGCTTTGTTCTTAAAATCCCGAAATATCTCTTCGGATGCATTTATAAAACAATTTTTTATGTATTCGCCGTCTGTGTACGGTTTTCCTCTCTTAGCAATCTCTTGGCTACAAACAAAACTTGCCACATTAATATTGCTGGAAGATTGCATCAGTTATTAAACACAGAAGTTGACGACTCTTAACTCTTCTGAAGTTCCTCAACTGCTTTCTTCCTTGCATCACCGGTAAGATATTTAGTGCTAAATAACGATGCTTTCTTGTAAAGAGTCTCTCTAAATTTGACTTCTTGTTATGCACGAATTTCTCCTTACAAATAAGACATGTCGGAAGTCCATTCAAGTTTTGAATAAACACAAAATTTTCGGTCCATTCAAGTTTTGAATAAACGCGAAATTCTCGGTCCACTCAACTTTAAATTCGCGGTTTTCATCTTCCGTTTTTCTTTGCTTTTTTTTTGGTAGCCATGTAATTGGGGTGCCTATAAAAATATTCCAAATATATTCACCAGTACAAAATTCTTATCATTATTAAATTGATTAAAATAAAAATTTAAAAATATCTTTTTAAAAATTACAATTTTGTTAATATATGTAACTGTACTAAAAAGAAAAAAATAATATTTTCCATCATCAGAATAACAAAACTTTTAATATGACCAAAAATGGAAGAAAACTTCCAACATTTGGAGAAATAAAAGTTATCGAAAAATCGATTACAAATTTTGTACCGGAACCACAAACATACATAGCAGGTATAATAAAATCGTATAAAAATACCTGTAAGATGTGCAGTAAGCTAGATTAAAAAATACAACTTTTTAATAAGACAAGACAACGGCAGACACGGTAGATAAGACAAAACTGTTTACACTTCAACTCCTGCTCTGCGATGCCAATTTGTACCTTCACTACTTTATAAAAAGCATGCACGCGCATGCCGGTAGCTTGTACATGGTTTATGTTTACGTTTATGAAAAAACTAGTAAAATTAAACTCGATGTTCGTTACGTATTTTTACAACAATATAAAATTTTAATTACCTATCTATCTTTTTACTCAAACAAAAAATTATACATGTTCTCGATTTATAGAAGAATTTTACTCTCAATAAATTTAAATTATTTTAAATTAAAAATAAATAAAATTTCCACAATTCGGTCCACAAATTAAGGATAATGCAAAATCAGGCAAAGAAGAGTTAGAAGCAAAACAAATTTGACTTATTTGTATAGCTTATTTATTAAACAAAAGGTAAAGAGCAAAAAAGATGCTATATGTTTGATATTATTAAAAAAATTAGCGATTTTTTCTCCCTGGAGCAAATTACAAAAAAAAAACCTATTTACAAAAAACCAATATTATATGGTTGGTATGATTGTTAATACATTGTATGTCTCCCAGACGATGCAATACAGTCAGTACAACGCCTAGGCATGCTGAGTATCAAATTATCGATCTAATTTTGGGGGATATCACACCACTCAAAAAGCAATGCTCTCCGAAGTTCCTGTAGACATGTAGGAGGAGGTTGACGGGCTGCAACTCGTCGGCTAAGCATGCCTCACAGGTGGTCTACTGGATTCAAGTCCGGTGAGAATGCTGGCCAGTCCATACGGGTGATATCCACTGATTGAAGGCATTCGCTTACGATGTTTGCACGGTGAGGACGGGCGTTGTCATCCATAAACACAAATTGTGCGCGCATGGCATTCCGAAACAAACGTACATGTTGTTCCAGAATGACATCCCTATAGATTTGGCTTGTCATGGTTCCAATTTGAACATGCAGGTCAGTTCTGGAACCCAGAATAATTCTACCCCAAACGAGCACTCCTGCACCACCGTAACGGTGTCGTTCAATGATGTTTTCTTGGTGCTAACGGGTACCTGGAGCTCACCATATGAAAGTCCGGCGAGAATCAGACTGCAAGCTAAACCTGGACTCGTCGAAAAACATTACACAAGCCCGCTGCTGCGGTGTCCACAATGCATGCTCTCTACTCTAGGCTAACCGCAGGCGACAGGGAGTTGCAGTAAGTGGAACATATCTGACAGGTCTACGAGCATATAGACCAATCTGCCCTAAGCGTCTGTACACGGTCTGCCTTGAAATTGTCGTACCAGTGGCTTAAGAGATCTGACGAGACAGGTCTGAGGCTGTGCTTCGCCTGTTTCTTTTGGCAGTAACTGCCAAATACTGGTCCTCATTCGGCGTTGTAACTCTGGGGCGACCTGTGCTGTAACGTCTACTCACATTACCATCATCTTGGAATTGTTGCCAAAGCCTGGAAATGACACTCTGGGTAATTCCAAGTTCGTCTGATACTTCCAGTTGGGTACGCCCACATTCCAGACGGCCGATAATTCCACCACGTAAAAAATCATCCAAATGCGTCCTTTGTGTCATAACTATTCGGTTATTGCACTGAAATGCTTATAAAGCGCCTGCGAACAATTTTACTTCTTTGCCAATCATTATCTTGCATCTCTTTCACTGTCGTCATTGTGACGTATCTGTGTTGTCATCTGGTTACTTCCTGAAATTTGCATATGATTCTTGAAGATGTGTGTAGTGATTTTACAGGTGATATACTTATTTTAGAGTTCGATTTCCGCGTGACTCCGAATTATCCTTATTTTATGGACATGAGTGTAATTTATCAAAATAAGATGTAATTTTTTTCTTACCAAGTTTTTTTAAATGAAAATAGTATTGCGCCTTCCGTGGATATTTGTACCAGAGCCGCACTTAAAGGAGCCAAAGAGCCACATGAGGCTGTGGAGCTGCACTTTGTCGACCACTGGGCTAGCCTAATTACATTTTATTTTAAATTTAACATTACTTGTTTCAGTTAAGACGGACGTATTGGCTTATGTAAACCAAAGTGGGGTCGACTGTAAATTCTTTGTGATCGAATAAAAAGATCATTCTTCTGACTTTGTCTATTTGCTGTTAAGACTCGAGGATAATTCCTCTACATTTTTTCTAGAATTCGTTAGTTTATGTTACCAAACAATACTGGACTCTATAACCTTTTTGCAAAAACCTCTGGTTTTCTTTTTGGAAGATCCAGATTTCGGGAGGCTGTTTAAATTTATTCAGAAATTGGGAAAGGAAGTCTTTCTTTTTCCTACAGTAATGCTTAGTATTATTAGTAAACAGATCACCGCTATGTTCAGTTCAGCTTATTGAATGTTACTACCTGGTTCTGGACCTTTTCCACATCAGATTAAATTTTGCTTTAACAAATGTGGAATCAATCTAATTTTCGCCTTTCAGAAGATCCTTCATAACTGCATTAGGCATGGACCGTTGTTTGCATTCTCCATCTCCTCACCAGAGGAAACTTTTTCCTGTGCTTCCTTTTTTACCTGTGAATGAGAGCTTACGTTTACAAGTGATAATAGGAAATTCAGAAATGTGTTTATTTAAAATTTTCTGAAGTGGTTTAGAAGTTCTCTGAAGAGGTCTCCTTTATCTTCAAGATGGTGCCTCATATAATGACCAGCACTGTTATTGAATGGAACACCACGATATTCATCTCAGCTTATTGAATGCCATTGCTTTACCTTGACCTGAACCTTTTCTTTCCACTTCTAATTAAATTTTGCTTTAAAGCAACCTGATTGCTCCTTTTCCAGAAATTTCTTAATAACTATAGTAGACATGAAGCATTTGCATTCTTATCCTCACCAGAGGAAACTTCCCTCCGAGCTTCTTCATTTTCCTAGTCAAGAACAGCTTGCAGTTTATCAGTGATGACATAATATTATGAAATATATTTATTTGCTGTTTCCTATGCTTCTTATTTTTTCTTATGCACAAACCATTTTTTTTTGCATCTAAACGCCGTTAAAACAGAAAGTAAAAGAAACTAAAATATGTGATGAAATTTGTACGTGGTTCGTAACTCGGGTTATTTTTCGGTCCACGCGTTCGTTATGGGAAAATTTCGTTACGCAAGGGTACCAGAATTTGCATATTTAAATCCACTAGATCAAAAATATTTCTTTAGTTTTATCTTTATTTTTTTAAGAAAGTCCATCGGTATTTGAGTAGAGCTTTTCTTTATTATTCACCGCCAACTCTCTGGAGAGTATCTCCTCTACGAAAATTCACATCACAACTTTCCTTGATGACAGTAACATATAAGCCAATATCCTCCAGTCTCTTCTCATTCTTGTTTTCCTTACTTCACTGGAAACATAAAAAACTTAAACCGGAGACGAAACAACATAAGCGCGGAAGACTCTAAAAATCTTCCTTCTCTACCCTTCGGGCGCAGAAGTAAAACTTTAAAAAAAAGAAAAAAAACTCATTTCGTAGAAGCTCGATTCTCAATTTTTACAGTGGTATCGATTTCTGCTCCTCATCATCATCCGCTTGCTTTGGATTGTCGCCTGCGGCTGTGATGCCGCTATGATGTATGACAATGTCTAGGGACACACTTCCTCCCCGTTTGTTTCCCCCACCGTGCACCCATTACTCACTTTTAGGCTATTTAGAAATTTCCTTAAAAGCTCTAATAAATTAAACGACGCTGAAGATATCGATTTTTTACAGAAGCTTCATTCGGACTTTTGTTACTTCTCTGCACGGTTTATGAATGACGAATTCTTTGTGGGTCTAGGCAGCGTTGGCTGGGCTAAATACAGCTTTTTCGTAACATGTTTTTTATTGATATTTGTGGCACACATATTGTCTGTAACTGATACATGTATTTAAGGCACTGCATGGAAATATCTGACTGAGGCAAAAGAGAGAAATTAAGGATTTTATGGACATAATGTCTACAAAGTTTTAGAACTAAGTTAATACAAAACTGAAAATTGAAGGGTGGGAAATCTTACTTTTTAACTTTCTATATGCGGTCTTTCCACGTCTACACAAAGTTTAGTACTTTTATGCAGTTATTTGTTTCCGTATTTCATAAATTACGAGTATTTTTAATGCTGTTTAGAAATTGGTAAGATTTCGCTTTAAGTGAAAAAAAATGCAGCCTGCGAATATTTTGCCCTTTTCTTTGCTAGAAACTGCTTGAAATGAGCGGAAATGTCTGATGACGCATTGTTATTCCTCAGAAACCAGTTATTTGAATGAGTTATTTCAAACTCGAAATTCCCTTCAGAAATCTGCCTATTACATTAAAATATATATATATCACCATCTGTTTTTCAAGAACAAATTCCTTGAAAATGACCTCCTTTCACTCAAAAAGGGTCACCGGTATGGTTTTTACTCCAGATATCTTAATTCGAAATCTTTCTGGCCGTGATGTAACTTCTCCGACTCAAATAGATGACTGCCATTTCGTTTCGGCGTATATGCGAAGTTCGATTTCCGCGTGATTCTGAATTTATGGGCATGAGTGTATATCTAAATATCGGCAGCGAGTGCATGAGCACACTTTTGCTTTTGCGATACGGTGTTTGGTTTCTAAGCAGCATATCTCAATTCGATTATGAAGCTCATTTTCGACCATTATGTCATCCCTGATGAAAAATTTTTCTGTCAGAAGAAAAATTCCAACACGCCAATTGGTTTCTTTTTCCCCCTTTTCCTTATTTTCTCCCCCCATTCTGCCTTTTTGAGTGAAGTCTGTCTCACGCATGATATATGTTAAGTCATTAACTTTTATTTTACAAGTTCTCCTATAAAGTACATTCCCGGCAAATAATCATCAAGGTAACCTAACCTATGACAAGCATTGCATCATCAGATATACAAGGGCCACACACATACTGCAGATTCGTTTTCATAAATCGGCCCAAGCACTTATGCTGGAGAAACACTGCGCCTTCAAAAAGCATTTAACAAGCAGAAAATAGCAGTCGAAGGGCAGCACCTGTTGACTGAACGATAAAGCACTAGTGCCCTCGCCTACTTTCAATCCAGCTATCAACTAATATGTTTCGTAGACCTTTTGGAAAAGAAGCAAGCCTAACTGAATATTTCTTGAAATTCAAGCTTAGGATTAGCATTGATTTTATGTAAAAAGTTTAGATGCGTCCACTTGCATCCCAGTGATTTCTCTTTTGAACGTTTTTAATTAGAAAATGCTATGTGGTCTACAGCATTTCATATCTCTCCTGGTCTTAGCGGTGGAAAGTGCTTTGGTTAAAAGCAATGTCAGCAAAGATAAGAAGTCGGGCACCATTACGAAAACTAGAACTTCGACTTAAATTTGAACCCAGGATTTTATGTCCGTACAGCTGAGCTGTTAACATTTGCTATCAATTATAAAAAATTACATTTTCAGTTGTCGGGTGTTGTCTGAATGATTTCTTTTTTAAGCGTATCGAGGATTTGGCATTTTCTGGCCAGCACACATTTCCCACAAGAAATAGCTGTACCTTCTGTCCTTTAGCATGGGTAAAATTTTCGCATATAGTTCTGACAGTTTTGTCTTTTAATCATCTCTCATATACCAAAAACAAAAAGAAAAAACAAAGCCAAAAAAACTTTAAATGTTTGTTTCTGAAAATATAATTTTTATACTTAATAGTCGTTTCTGTTTAATCAACAGTGACAAAGTACACTAAGGCTATCTATTGAAAGGGCTTCTTGCCTTTGTGGAGAACTTTGTAAATATAATAATGGAGTAAATGGCTTGAATTTACAAAGCATGTTCATGCAATCAGGCCATTGCTGAGATACGAAATGAAGTCGAACTACCAATTTTCATTGGTCATTTTATCCATTCGTCCACTGGTTTATTTGAATTTGTCCTAAAGCCAGAGATTATTAATTTGTAAAATTCATCTGATATATAAAAATAAAAAAGTTATTTCGCATGGGCTATTTATAAAGTAATTTATTACTTTAAAAATGTAAAATTATTATTATGTATGTAGAAAGGAAATTAATTTTCTGTAAGCCCTTTATGAGGCGGTTTTGCCTCTTAAAATTTTCAAATTATAAAATGATTAACTTATGAATAATACGGAATGTCACTTTTTGCACCTGATTGGTGAGGTTTATACATTACAAACTGAACATTTACAGCTATACGCATATAAATGCAGTACACATACTGTTTGTATACGCGCAAATGATAAATGCATGTAAATGGTTGACCGCGGAAACTGTTTTCCATCAAGATCTTGGTATGAGGAATTATCATGATTCCTAGAACTGCTCTGCAGTGAAATGAAGTGGAAAATAATCTTGCTTTCGCAATGATCGCACCTAAAAATCCTTGACCCTGCTTGCACATCCGCATTTAGATGTATGAGGGAAATTCTCAGGACATTTAATCTTCAGAAGGATTCACGCCTAATAAAAAGAAATGGCAGTTCAAAAGGAATTAACTTCATGGGATAATTGATCACGTACTAATTATATATTTCTTATGGTAAGTACCATTCTTTGCCAAAATGTACAGTGTGAAAAAAATGCGTAAAAAAATTATGTCAGTCATTTTATAGCAGATTCACCGCAAAATATTTCAGAAAGGCTTTTGATAAATGAAAATTAAGTAAGTTAAAAAAATAATTTAGTAGCAAAAAAGTAGTAAAAAGGTTATGAAGTAATATATGAGAAAAATTTCAAGTGAGATTGAACTCATTCAGAATAATTGCATCGTCATTGTTACTACTTATTATCAGCCTCAGTTGCGAGTGTATTATAACGTTCATATAATCCAAAGCGATTATCATTCATATCGTTTCGAAAAACATGTCAATTTACGAAGGATACACGAGTTTCAGTTATACTCAAATTAGCTAGTTGGAATTATGCTTCAAGTAAAAATCAAGAGGAACTAACTCTCTATTGCCCTCTGTCGTACTGAGTAGCGGGATTATCAATTACTTATCCGTGGAGCTCTTCTAGTGTGTGGATTGATGAATAGTTATTGTAAGAAGTGAATATGCTGTAAAATGCTGAAGATAAAAATACGTTATTTCGGGCAGCGGCAACACAGTTTTTGAAATCTCTCAGTTCGCTGATGAAGTTTGAAAGAAAAATATCTTAAGCTTACAGAGTAGCAACCTGTTTCATTCATTTGAAATTCAGTCGAGTTTCTGATTAAATTTGAAACATAAATGTATTAAGCTTTGCCGAGTGGCAACATTTTAAATCGTCGAGTTTGTTCATCAAAATGTCGGTATATATGTTGTGTGCTATCAACCACTTTTAATTAATTATTTACGTCTTAGATGGTGCCACTAAAATGCTATTTTTAAATATGAAAATAGATACAAATAATTAAGTCTACATAAATGAAAATTATTTCAGAGAATAACCTTAAATAATAACCTATTAAATTTTTAATTCCACAAAAAGTTAAATTCCTTCCAATTTACAAAACAAAAGCAGGAATAGGAATGTCACTTTGCATGGTCAAAGGAACGTTACTTTGCATTGGTCAAAGGAATGTCACTTTGCATGGTCAAAAAATTGTCATTACTTTTATTAATGGATCATCACCATGCTTATGTGAGATCATATGGAATCATTTATGGTGTGGTATTCCTCACGCTGCGTAGAATTTTTAGCTTCCGAATCCCACAGAAAGATTCAGAAATTTGAGTACCGCTTTCAGAACTGACAAAGTTCTTTCGGTGGTTTAAAATGTGATGACCGTATTGCAAACCACCAAAAGGCCCAGTAACTTACAATAATGCCATTCGTCGCTCGTCATAATTGAGTCAGGTATTATTTCTTGTTGGATTATGGATAATAAGTTATTAGCTTCCTCTCTCCGCGAACTTAATAACTCCCTCAGAACGGTGGTGTGGCTACAGCGGAGGTGGTCAGAGCGGACACATACGATTTCTTAGTCAGAGCAGACACTTCGAAACTCATCAAGGTTAGAGCGGACACATCTTTTCCTCATCTTAGAACAGATAAAGGGTGCAGATAAATAAGTAAATAAATACTTTTAAAAATCACAAATATAATTTAAAACAGTATTTTAAGTGGCAAATCTCTTTCAAGTGGAGCAACTTTTTTTTTAACCGAAGTCTTCTGTTTTTGCACTCGATTATCGAATTACAAGGATAAAATACATTTTTGCTAATCAAATTTAATTATTTATATTTAAATTGTTATGATATTATAGTGCGAATGCATTTTAAACGTAGCGAAATGTAATAAAAATAAAAACTTTTAGAGAAATATTTAAAAATTAATAGTAAGTAACAGTATAATCAAGGGTATGAATACATTTGAGGAATTTTGTGGAAAACTGTATTTTAGAGTCAAACAAATATTAGAACAAATGCAGTTGCTATAAAATTAATAAGTTTCATTAATGTAAGTAAAAATAAATACTAGAAGTAATATATACAAAACAGATACAAGTAAATAAAAGAAAAATAAATACTAAGTAACCTTTATTACAAAGGCATAACTATCATTTACCATTGGATTTAGTCCAAGCTAGTTACAAAACCTAAAGATTTTAGATATTTTTCTAAATTGTTTGATGTTTCGAATTCTTTTAGGATGTTTTCAATTCTTTCATTCAAATTTACATATGCTTTTTTCCTTTTTATTCCAGGTCGCCTAATTTTCTGGCTGTCAAATTAAAAGACGCTTTTTGTGTTTTCACTTTTAGTATTTTAACTAATAAGTGTGTAAGGTTTTAGTTAAACTAACAAAGTTTTATTTTAATTTGCCTTTACCTATCTGTTCTCATTTCAACTTCCCGTTAGAATAAGCGAGCGTTTCAGCTTTATGCTAATTTGAAGTGGAGCCAAGTTCTATTTAAACCGTAGATAGGAACTTCTCAGTGTGCGAGCACTTTTAGTCTCAGACCACTGTTACTCTATTCGACGTTCGCCTGACCAGCTAGTATTTAAATTCTAAGCCGTAACGCTGTTACGCTATTACTTATTGAAGTAATTATAAGTGCGTTAGTATTAGTTAAATGTTGCTACGCACCATTTAGTTTAGAGGCCAACCTCGCGTTATAGCTCTGTGAGCAACGACTACTTAATTTCTAATTAGTTTTAGTTTAAATTAATTTAATTGTTCAGTTTAGACCCAAGTGGCGGTCATTATTTTCTGTATCCCTCCCGAGTTGGGAAGTGGCTGTAAATAATTGTGGTTTAATAAAAGAGGATTTTAAATCTTTCTTACGTATAGTTATTCAACCACTTAATCCCAGTATTCTACCCCAGAACATAGCTGCATTCAGCTCTCTGTTCAAGATCTGGACTTAAGATTTACACGAACATGTTCGCCAAGAATATGCACCGAACACTCAGTCCTGACAAGTGCACACTAGACTAGTTTCTGCCAGTGATTGTATTTAATTTGGAATTCCAGCCTTCAACTGAATTATTTGTCCTCTGACGCTGTCCATATACATTCCATACTTTAATGGGCATATTTGGATTGTCCGTCCACTGCTCTACAAAATAATCAATGAATGTGCTAAGTTTGTCAATGTTAAAAGCTTTTTCCCATACAATGCTCCAAGCATCATCTATGTGTTCTATTGGCAAGTAAGCTAATGCAGAAATCATTCTACACACACTTCTTATATCGTTTTCTTTATATTCCGTTACTAGAGCCATTTCTTATATCTTACGCCACAAACATTGATTAAAATGTAAGTTACAACCGGAAATAGTCGAACTAGGAAATTCTAACATACAGCTATTGATGGCTGCGCCTTCAAAATCAAATTTTATAATGTCCGACTTCCACTTAGGGCACCAACGTTTCACTTCCTGAAGCATTGCAATGTAAGTTGCTTGTCTCTTATCAGGCAGAAATGCAAAAAGCGCTGGATAAACGTTGGTCTCAGTTGCTGTACTCCTTAAGTCGACGTGTATTGTATATATTTGAGCAAATTGTTTCGGACAATTTTTAAATGTTTCATCTAAGAAAAAGTTCCATCTAAGTTCCATTTTCCAAAAGGTACCGAGATTCTTCTCCTTCAGATACTAAAATCCTGTTATCTTGGTCATTTGGAAAGTCTAAACGAAGAAAGTTTTCTCCATTAAAAAGCATAAGTGTATCGTTTGCAAACTGAATGTCGTTTGCATTTTGGGGATTTTGGGTAGCTCCCAAAGCATTTTTCCTCTCCTTACATAAAACATTCTTGGCACCGGAGTGTGTCGGTATTTTAGTAATGAAATCATAACCTTTCTGATATAATTCTAAAAGTTCTTCTTGAAGTATCTGCGGAACGGGAACTGATGCTTCTTCTCGGACTCCTTTTCTGCGAGTCTCTAACTTCCTTTTAATTTCGATCTCAGCAATGTTGGGCATGCAGGAATGTTCAGTTTTCTTCCGTACTTCGTACTGAAAATTTGTCTTTACATTTCCTTTACAACGATGTGTTTTTTCTTTTACACATACCCAACTCATTCCTAATTTATTTTTTCGGTGTAAACGGTGTGGGTAATCATCTACAACTAAACATTCTTTTCCTTTTTTTATTGTAGGGAGTAATTTTATTGAAATGACTATGGGTTCCATTACAAATTTTTTTCTACGCTATAAAACGACATACACACTTCATAAGGATTAAACATCTACTGAGAAAATGAGAAAAACCGTTTCTCCTAGAAGTATTGGCTTATATCTACAGCAGGTGCAAAGCTCGAAACTACACAATAGATCACATTTGACTGATTAGGGAAATAACACAACAGATGCAAGAATGTCCGCTCTGCTCACCCAGCTACCCTCACGTATTCGCTATAGCCACTGTCCGCTCTGACCACGTAACCCTCAGAACTGGGGCCGGGTTTCAAATCCTTTCCCAGAACCTCTTTTTTTTTATTGAAAATTTTAAATTCCTTGTACACAAGGCTTACAAAGGTAAGTAAAAGAAAACAAATACAATAACAACACAAAATAATAATAATAAAAAAAAACTTACAAATTCACAGATGACACGTAAGAGATAAATTTACAGAAGAAAAAGAAAGCCATTTTATCTTGGACAAATACATGAAGAGGGGGAGGAAATGCAATATTCACAGATTTTAACCTAGAAATAAGTTCTTTTCGTCCTTCCTTGAGCTTTGAACAATAGAACAACAAATGTTCGACATTTTGTTCACCCCCGAAGCTGCATGAACACAAGTCTGTACTAGATAGTCTAAATCTCTTCAGATAAGAATTGAATTTACCATGTCCAGTTAGAAATTGAGTAATTTCATAATTACAGAGAAAGTGTTTATTATTCAATCTGTGAGGAATGGAAGGAAAATATAGTTTAGTTAAGGAGGCATTAGTAGAATTCCTGTATAGTTCATTCCACTTGAGTATTGTATCATCTCTACTTTTGTTCTTGAAAAATGACTTGGGCAGTATCATTGGAGTAATTACTTGAAGATTTGTAGCTTGTTTTGCCAACCAATCAGCCCTTTCATTTCCTAAAATGCCAGTATGGCCACGTACATGAGAAAAAATAACATCAACACCTTTGTTATTAAGGTCTTTAAGAAGGGCCTGAGAAGTGACAATTAAGTTGTTACATGAGAAGATATTCCCAAGTGAATATAAGGATGAAAAGGAATCGGTGCGAATAAGAAATTTGGCACTTAACGAATAGTTGTTAGATATCCACTTAATTGACTCACTAATGCTAAATAATTCGGCTTGGAAAACACTGCATTCATTGGGGATTCTAAAGAGTTTATATTCCAGTTCAAAACCATGATGGAAAACGACATAAGCTAATCCAACTCGATTATTAATTTTACTGCCATCTGTATAACACACAACAGGGAAATTATCATCAACAGAATTGTCATCAATGATAATTTGAATTGGCAAACGATCGGCAGGATGAGGAAGATCTTCAATCAACACCTTGGTATCGAACATAAATTTGCTGATGGTATCTTTAAACTTTTTATCATTTAAAACATGAAGGTCAATCGGAGGAAATCCTGAAATTACGAAACAGGCTTCATAGCTAATTGTTCTGTATCAACGCACAACTCTTAGTAAAATTCTCCTTTGAATTCTGCGAAGTATACGGGAATTAAGCTTCTTTTCTAAAGCTGTTCCCCACACTCTAGATGCATAGCAAATAAAGGGGATAATACCCTGCTTATAAATCATATTAATAACATTAGATTTTAAACCAAAAGTATTGCAAGAGACACGATTAAGTCCTCTAAGTATATTTTCACACTTATTAGATAAATACATAATATGATTTTTCCAGCAAAACTTATGATCAAGAATAACACCTAAATATTTAATTTCATTCACCGTTTCGAGTAAGGCATTATCCAAGTACAACTGTTGGTTTGAATAGCTGACATGCTTTCTTTTAATTATCATAATTTTAGATTTATTAGGATTGAATTCCAATTTTTGTTCTCTGGACCAATTGGAAATAATATTAAGGGTGTTCTGAGCCGTATTAAAGAGAGTAATGGGACACTTCTCTTGAAAACAAATTAGTAGATCGTCAGCAAAAGCAATTGTTTTACAACTCGGACAATATGAGAGTCTATTGAGTAAATCATTTATAATTAAATTCCACAGTAAAGGTCCCGAAACCGAGCCTTGAGGGCAACCTCTTTCTAAAATGCGGGAGGAAGAAACGTGGCCAAGGGAGAGCAATGCAGATCTGTCATGCAGAAAATCTTTAATAAGGCGGAAAATATTACACGGAATACCAGCTTTCCTTAAAAAAAAATAAGTATGCCAGGCCACCAGGCCCAGAACCAAGTTCCCAGAACCTTGTAGGGATCGGTGCAACGCACCTGAATCCACAGGGCGTCACTGGTCGGTAATTTGCTACATACCAATCGTTCCGGCTGCCCGTCGCAGAGGGTCATTACCCAGCATTCCCTAGGCGCTACTCCAGGGCTACTAAAGCCGTTCTGCTCTAAGACTTGCCAAACTCCGGGCAGACCAATAAGTGACCTTTCCGAAGCCTCCAGAACCACTAGGTTCATAATTTGTATACTCCCCTGGCCGAGACTACCTAGGTCCAGATCCTAGCCAGTAACTTCCCAGAGTTCTCTACGTCGACTTCCAGCACAAACAGAATAACGTTCAACAAGGCTGCCAAAATGTGTCCCACAAACTCAAGATCTCTGCGCTTATATACTTAAATTAATTTGGGTTCTGGTGGAAGTTGATAAAAGCGGAGAGTAAACAAAGGCAAACCAATAAGACAACAGGATCAATTAATATAAAATCCTGAGATCCTAGCCAGTAGCTTCTCAGAGTTCTCTACGTCGACCCCCCGGGGGAACTATGGATAGTAATGCTGCGGCATCTTTTCGGTGCGGCATCAGCTTCATAAAATAAAAAAAATCAGTAGCTTTCACATTCGAAATACGATAAAATGGCGGGATGAAAAGATGATTAAAACAGATCGCATGCTACACCTTTACCAAAATGTCATTAAATTCGCACAAAATGTGCAATAATTAGTCCAAAGGGGCAATTTGCCAAGAAGGATTATTAACTTCGTTTTGGCATTTTGCGTCGATTCACTAAAAGCGTTGTTTCACTTTTCAAATTGCTGCCACCAAATATTATCGCCCTGTATTCTATTTAAAGAATTTAAATAATGAAGAATCTGCATGAATGTATGTACGTTTCTCCCATTGTGATAAAACAACGGTACCTAGAGCCATCCAATTTTGAATAACGTACGTTACGAATATGGACATCTTAAAGCCCGAATTTGGAATGTGTTTTATTATCTATTTCCTATTTTGTAAAACTTTAACGAATTGTTGATTAACAAACTCAACGAATTCAAAGCGAGCAATGGCACCATTGTACGGGGGGAATAAAAATGTCTCCCGCGCACGAGACTGTGTATCGAAAATTCTGAAGATATGCTTATTTTAAAATTATTTTGCGATATTGCTTCAGATTTCACATTACGCCCCAAAGGGGAATTTTTTAACTCGAATTTTGAATTAAAAAAATCTGTTTGTAGGTGTATATGTCCGATGGAGAACTATGTATGCTTCAAAACTTAGTGGCGCAAAGTCCTGACGTTTTTCCGTAATGCGACATAATACATATAGACAGATTCTTCATTATGCAATAATAGAAATGCGTGCATCGAAGTTGTATACGGTAATCCAAAGGAATTTTAGAATCTGAAGAAAAAGAAGAATATTTGATACGTTGAGATGGCGATTTAAGTGATTTAAAATTTTCATAGTTCTCCGAAATACATGTAGGAAAGAAACCGACCCTGCGTTATTGAGTGATGTAAAAGAAATCAGAAAGATGATATTGATCCCAGAGTTAAAGAAAAAGAAACCTGCCGCATATGAAAACGTCAAACATTAATAGTAGTGAATATTCAAGCAAAAAATCGATCTATTGCATATAACCGTATGATCCTCTTGAATTAGTGAACAAAAGCAGGATAACTTGGTTCAGTTTAAAATTCTGTCGGTACCTTTTTAGCAGTCCTGTTTTTGGCACTTATGTAAATATCCATTCCGAAATCCTAATTATAAAGAGTGTTTGATTTGAAAAATTGTTGGCGGAAGAAAAAAAGCTCTCTTTATGGACTTCATTAAACAGAGTAAAAATAAACATAACTTCAATTTCACTGACGATTTTTTCCCTGAAAGAGTTTACATATGCTGAAATGACAAAAGCTCTGTTTGTCGTAAATAAAAAAAGATCCTTTGTCGGGGGATTTCTACTCATTACGGCCGTTACGTGCGTGATTTTCTTTAGTGCTTATACAATGGCGGTTTTATTTGATGCCACGAAAATATTTTTGGTATGCATTCCCTCTTCTGGGAAAGTATTTTCATAAATTAATGTGTTTTTCCCACCGAGACTTTTTTTTTCGAATGATTCTAATTATTTTAAAACCACACTCAGTTCAAATTATAACACGTTTTTTCCCATTTATTTAAGCCTGTAATGATCTTTTCTATATTTTATCTTCCTTTGTTTGAAATTTGTTTTCAGCTTTTACAATTTCGATTATTTTTTTCTTTGATTTCATTCAGAAAAGTGTTCACTGCATTGAAGTTTATCTTGCCGGGAAATTTTCTTTCTGCAGCCGCATATTTCTTTTAAATTATATTACCCGTGTTTGCTTGGTGTGTTCGCTACGTTTAAGCTAAACTAAATTTTGCTTCGGTATGTTTGTTAAGTATTTTCGCTAATTATGTTGGATAGCTCTAATAAGGATAATTGTTATTTAAAATTTAATATAGAGTGTATTTAAATCAATGAAATTGTTTATATTGCACTAGCAACATTTGCCAAAGTGTCACAAGTGTTGCCATTGCGCGTGGCGTAGTAGTTTTTATCTTCCGTGCGACCTTACGCTTAACTAGTTCCCAGAAAGTGTCGCATTCTCAGAAGATAAGATATTTGACTTATCTTTCGAATCATTGATCTGTAATTTCAAATTAACCGATTTAAAAACAATAAACGGATTTCTTTGTAATTTGGTTATCTATTTCATTTTCAATCATCTATCTAATTTATATAAATTAAAATACACGCAGCTTAATTGCAATTGTTAAAAAATGTTTCGAAAGCGATACATTACGTATCTGATGCAGAATCTTCCACGGTTTTTTACTCTCCCTAATATTCAAAGAATACTTTTATTATTCTCAATGCATGGATTTCAAAATAGGGCCTGAGATCCATTGCGTCGTGGTTGAATAAAAATAACTGAAATTCGGGAAAGCATTTTTTCTTTTGTGAATTACTACATTGACTAGATTTTTAGCCCAAAGGGCGGTAGCCCAGAAGGGCTATTAGGCTTAAAACGGTATTTTGTGGCGTTTCACTATAAACGGCGAATCACGTTTTAATTTCCTTTTACCAAATATTAGAGCCCTATATTATATTTAAAGAAATTAAATAAAAAAGAATCTGCATGAATGTATGTATGCTTCTCGCATTCTGAAAAAACGACGGTAGCTAGAGCCATCAAATTTTCAATGTAATCCTCCATCCGAATATAGGCATCTCCATGCCCGAATTTTAAATTTCGAATTGGTTTTATTATCTATTTAATATTTTGTAAAACTTTAACGAATTTTTGATTAACAATCTCAATGATTTCAAAGGGAGCAATGGCAACATTGTATGTAAAAAACCGCTTTTATCGCCAGCGCGCGAGACTGTCGATCGAAATTCTTAAGATTGGCTGTTTTTAAATATTTTTAGCCCAAAGAAGCATTAGCTCAAATGCTCTCGAATCGTGTATTTGTATGTAAAGGATAAAAAACGCCCCTTTGAGTGTAATATAAAATCTGAAAGCTTTCAGATTTTGTTATATTTTATTTATTTATTGTATTTGTCTAGAGAAAATATGAGCTTGTTTTATTACAGTATCCCATGCTTATTTTCTACTTTTTTTAATTTAAGTCTTTTGTGTACTATAATATGTTTAAAACGTGTGTGTTTAAAATTACTATACTGCATACTTTTTTTTTCTAAAAGACATTTTTCTAATTTTTAATGCTCCCCATAAATGTTTATACCAATGAGTTGCAAGTTTCGGCAAATTAGAACTTTTTTAAATGGGTGGTGAGGAAAACACTGAAAGAAATAAATAGGTCAAGAAGAATTTCTTCTGATTAAAAAGTGCACAAGTGAAAAATTCCTTAAGAAGCTTGCTTTAAAATGGTAGTCTGAGTTTGAATACAGAGGTTAAGAAGAATTTTCTAATTCACTAAGTACATTAACCCTCAAACCCACAAACATTACCTTACTGTGGTGGCGTGTTATCGCCCTTAGTTCGAACTATGAAAGCAACAATAAAATATATTCGTTTTGCTTTAGTTTCTTCACCACTTGTCTGTTCAAATGAAAAAATAACACATATAAAAGTATTCTTGACTTTTATCTACCAGCTGCATGTTATGAATATTTAGTTGGCAACAATACCCTTTTGAAGGCTACAAGTAACAGCTGGGCCGGATAACACACTATAAATTAAAATCACAGTTATCAACCGTGCCTCATGTTCGGCGAATAGTCTTAGTCTAAAGTCTTACTAAAATGTCCCTACTACAAATCCTGCGGTTACGATTCTTCTTCTCAGCTTTATTTACGGCGCTTACGAAATAAAAGCTGTATAAATCTCAGGACTGAGCGACTACGTGACGAACCAAGATATAAAGGAAAAATCAGAACTAAACCCTTAACTGTAAGTTAAACTTACTTTTTCGGCTTTTAAAGTTGTAACCTTAGAAACATTATAAAAAATGCAACGTTATTACCTATCATTACAATGAACAATGCAAAGTTATGCAAAAGAAATTAATCCGTTGCATTTTATCATATATATATAAGAAATTAAAGAATTCGTTCTGCTACTTCTGAATGTTTGCTAAATGTATAGCCGAAGTCAGTGATTTCTTAAACGTAAATTGCTAAAATTTTGAAGATTTTCGTTTCATTATGTAGTTATATAATATGGATATTTAAAGTGTGTTATTAATACTCAATTTTATATTATACACATTTTTGCTATTAGTCTATTATTGCATTAATTTTTCTAAATTCTCTTCTTTCTGATCCTCCTTTTTTTGAGAGAGAGAGAAACTATATACGCATGCGGATCGCGATGCTACAAAGTTTGGGAAACACTGGCTTAATATTTTCTCATATTTATTCCGTAATTTTTAGTGTGAACTTAATTTCAGGTGTCAATGCAAATGACTAAGCGTTTCTATAAAGATAGATTATTTAAATAAATTGCGGTATAACAGTTCTAGCTGTCTATAAAATTCTAATTACAGGGATATATCCGTATTTTGAATGTACTTCATTACTGGATATAGTTTCTGTGTAAATTACTACGACATTCAATCGATCATGTGTCAAATCTTATATAACATCAGTTCAGCATATTTAATTTCTAGGCACCCTTTCTTGGCAGCTAGAATTAATACATTGAGGAACATGTTTGCTTAGCGAATTAACGGGCAGCACAGAAACCTTTCACAAATCGTCAGTAGTCAGCTGTGATAAGACTGGTGTTTGATCTCACGAAACATTTTTATTGATAAGCGCATGCACAGTGCTCTCAGAATTCAATTTCATGCGCTTCACACCGAATGAAAGCAACTGGACGGGTGAATGATTTAATATTCAAATTTTTCGCTCCAGGGGGTGTCTTCAATTTCAGTGCTAACAGGAAATCTAAAAATAGCGATTATCCACCTTTTGAAGAACACGTAACTTTATTCCAAATATCACGCCCCAAACTAAATCGCCCTAATTTTTTTTCCTACCTTTATCTACCTTTTTTCCCCTACCTATCCACTTTACCCCCCACCCCATACAAAATCATGATGAATGCACCGCCAGAGCACATTTTATTATTATTTTTATCCCGCAGTAA